>VCRD01000063.1:366767-396468 GCA_006783055.1 Trinorchestia longiramus | reverse complement strand
TTTCCCGTCTGGTCACAACGCACCATCTGAGTTTCCCGTCTAGTCACAACGCACCGCCTCAGGAATACCTAGTAACAAACTGATGCATTTGCTATGACATCAATTATTTTAGTCCATATCAGTTGCATTACATTATTTGCTATAATATAATGCATATAACTGTAGTAAATCTCGCTCCTATTCACGATTTCTGTTTAACGGCAATAGTATGAAAGCTTGCTTATTGCAATTTTCTCCTACAACAAGTTTGATCGGCATACAGGCAATACCAATATTCAACTTACAGAAATAAAAGTTTCAACCCACAGATTATTCGATCTGGATCTGAAATTTGATTGGAATACGTTCAAAGCAGCTCAAAGTTATTAAGAAGCTCGGCAGTGTTATTTGGCAGGGAAGTGGTTTCTCTAACTAGAAATTATTCTGTGTGACTGATCTTGAAGTGCTTGACTTCAATGTAGTCTGGGTCTTACAGAACTTGCATCACGGGTAATGGCGTGGAACATATTTACAGCATGAATAATGGGGTGGAATTGATTTACATCATGTATGATAGTGTAGAATTGATTTACATCATGAATATTGGTGTGGAATTGACTTGCATCATGCATAATGGTGTTGGAGTTCTCGGAATATGACGCTTACCACTCCATCACAGTTATCACTCCACTTACACAGCCCATTTCCTGTACCTAAGAAATACATTGCCTCTCTCACGCAAAAAAGTGTTTCAGATAATAAAATCGTGAAGCCACTAATGGTTGTTTTCAACTCTAGAGAATTCTATTGAATGAAAGTATATTAAAAATATCCCATAAACTAAAGGTCACAACCTATTTGCTGCATCTTCCGTTTGAATTAGCATTATTCAAGTAGTTGCCATTTGAAGTAAGTAGATAGGCCAGTAATGTGTAATTAGAGCCCACATTAGGCAAGGAAGCGGAACTCATCCGTCACCCAGAGACCGGGGATGCGCAGCGGCCTCGACTCGAGCAACTCAATGAAAGATACGCCGAGGAAGTCCTCAACCTTTTCCTTATCCAAAACAACGAGATTAAACTTAGCTTTAACTTATTCCATTATATAATGCTTAAGCTTGTGTACTGATACCTCAACAATGAGAAATTTATACTTATCATACCTAAGCCGTGTTTCATTTTTAACGTGGCATCCAAAACGAACTCTGTACCTTCAGAATACACCTCGTCATCAACCCCCAAGGCATACGAAAATTTATCTACCCGCTTTTTGCAATTAGTTCTATTTATTATCATGTATCCCAGGAAAAATAATGCGAATTTCATTGAAAACTCAGCCTGACCATAATAAATTCAAATGAAGTATCTGAATAACATTCCCAAATCATCAATGTAACGGTTTTCATGTACTGTCTTTGCGTCTTTGTTTCAGTGAAACCAATTCTTAAGAGAAAATCCCTCACGCTGTGAAGTTTACATCGAACCCACAACTTTTCCGGACCTCTTTCCTTACAAATGCTCTTTGGAAGCTCCTTGTGAAGGGCTCTCTCTCGCCTGTGTTGCCCGGAGATTTGCAGCAGTAAAACTTCAAGTTTCTCTGACCATCTACCCTAGCCACCCAGCTGTTAGGTAGCTTTCCGGTGTGACCAAAGAGATTTCACTAGAAAAATTCATTTTAAGCCTTTCTTCTTACTTTAAAATCTGCTCTGTGGCAAAAAAATGCCTAGTTTTGCTTCTATGTATTTCATTTTTCAAGCTACGTTTGTGTTAGATGTATTATGTTTATAAGTAGTTCACTGTTAAAACTCTGTGTGCTAACTATTACAGTGAAGTCTAGTAGACTGTAATATCGAGCTTGGCGAGGCCTCCTTTGTTTTATGAAATGCTTGCAATGATGCGTCACTTGCATTTAATTTTAAAAGTGTTCAACAATAATTCCCAAGAATAACTTTATCAAAACACAAATTTCTCTCAAACTCATATCTCTTTTGTAAAAACACATAAATGATTTTGCACTAAAGCGTACGCAAAGAGAAGTACGTTGGCGCACATGTTCTTGTCAAAATTTATGCTGTTGTACTTCCGTAAAGTTCATGTTTTCGACGTTGAGTACACTGTCTCTAAAATGAAAAAAATTCGAAAATGTATCTCAAACAACAATTAGAATAAACTGTGACCATTAGACTGCGCAATGAAGTGAACAGCCAGAGCAAAAACTGTGTATTGCTTCAACGCTGCTGAAGAACTCCTTGTCTCTTCTAGAAAGATTTCTTCCCTCCCACCATCCTGCAACTCTGGACTCTAATCGGCTTTGCTATCAGAGATTTGTCGACTAATACTCTCTTGAATCTACAATAGCATCATAAAAACTGCTAAGCTTTATACTCGACTGATCTAAGTAGTCTGCCGCCCGTAATACACTGGAAGGGCTAATGACAGATGCTGGTGAGGCTGTGTTCGAGTGGTCGCTGGGATACCCCCACTGTATACAATGAAAATAATTATTAAACTTGCTATATTGTGAGCACATTGTTCGCTGAAGAAATGAGGTGCTTGGCATAGAATTTAAACTGCTGAGCTTAGGGCTACGCGAGATGTTCATCCTCGCGCGAGGATATGCAAATGCGACCTCCGGCTCGTTGCAATTCTCTGTCCTGTATAACTAGGGCTGTGTTAACGTAATAACCAGCTCCGCTAATAGCAAATTCAGCACCCGTGAAATAAACTTAAAAGGTGTAAATGAGAGCACAAAACCAAACGCTGCTTACACATTTCACATGCGGTGAAAGCTTAACGAGTATTTCTCCGACACCGTAGCACAAATAATATAAGTTTAACCAGGCACAAAATAGATATATTGAATCACTTGAACACCTTGTTAGCGTTATATTAGGATGATTTTTATGGATACAACCCTCATGGAGTGAACTTAAAAGTTGTGTATATGAGCTCTAAAACCAGCGTTATTTAAATTCCGCTCCTATGGAACTTTTGCTGATAGAGCATTCTAATGCCAATGATAACACAAACTCTTTCACATTTTGCAAATGTATGACAGAGCAGCAGTTGTTGAAAAATTCCTGTATTTGATTTTCACTGTTATATACATACATTTGATAATCTTAATATTTGTAACAACACTTCAAAAGTTTGCTAATTTTTTGCATTCTAGAAAACCTTTATGTATAATTTTGCAAGTGCCAAGGACGTTCCGAAGGGAATTCTGAGATTTGTAGGGCATTAAATATTTCAAGCCCAGAGAAGCACAGGCTACACATCGCAACTTTATAAGTTGTTTTCAAGATAATTTCTTGTCCTTGAATCCATTAGTATAAACGTTGCAGAATAAATGTGAGAAACTTAGCACGACATACATATATATTTATATATGTATGTCGTGCATACATATATATTTATATATGAAGCTTGTGTTGGCCATTTTTTGAAAGAATTGAATGTAATTAAGGCATCTAACTGCTACGTAAATTATGAATTTTGTATTCAAGTACACATCAGGCTCTTAGCATGACATACATCATGCACACTTTTTGTGAATCATATTAGGAAAACTATTCAATCTTGAATCCCTATTATGCATTTCATTTCTCGAATTGATTCTTCGTACATTCCAAGAAAGTATTCTTCAGGTGTCTCAAACACAAACAATTTCAGGTGTAATTTTATTTCGCTGGTATCTTTTGATGTGCACTACTCAGTCTTCGCTATCACGTCCAACCTTGAAAAGAAAAGTCCCGTGGAAAGTGGACGTAACGAGCGTATCGCTTTACGGGAGACCATGTCTAAGCCTAATGGATTCACCGTGAATTGAAAGAGCGAGCTGTAGACTAATTAAAATACCTGTACAGTCACTATCTATAGTACAGCCACCTCTGCAAGTTTCAGTAACAATACAATAATTAAATTCTAATCAGAAGGTTGTGTAGCACAATCAGGAAATCATCCTACGATCTGCTTGAAATAAAAAATACTTTGGACAGGCTGTAAATTGCAACCCAGTGTGACACACACGTAAACAAGCTTCCAAGCAACTTGTTCATCACGTTTTCTCGAGACGATATTAAGCTAGATCAAATTACTACCCAGTTTAATGGCCGCGCTAATAAGCAGAATGCAATCCCATCTCATTTTTAGACATGAGTTACGATGCGAGTCATTGTTTTTTAATTGCTTCTAGGAGTGTATTCTCGATAGTTTTACTTCGCTCCTGGAGACTTCAAACGCATTTCCTGGCAAGTATTTGAAAGCAAAAACATTAAAACTGTAAAAAGTTCTGTGGCACTCTGGAGGCACATCATTGGAGTCATCCAGAGACCGAAAAAAGCACCAAAAACGAGTTCAGAACACTGGAGTTTCTATACATTGTCACTATAAGATTTTAGTAGCAGCTTTTTACAGTTTCATAACGTTTATTGAACTCTGGTACTAGCTGGTTAACAACTTCTTCGTAATTTCAACCTCTGCCTGCATCATTGCGAACACTTGCAACTTTTATGATGGCAGGTATGATACTTATAAGCTCATACTCTCAATTCACGCTCAGTGTGAAGTTCCGTACACAATATCGTATTCATTCACATATACAGGGTGGGTCAAAAAAGTATACCTACTCTTTAAATTGTAATGACTTTTCTATTCACCACAGGAAATAAATACAACCACCATCAGAAAGTTGAGAAAATTAGAATTTATTTACACATGACATGACTACGCATATACGTAGTTATGTGCCATAACAGAACATGAGTTATTGCAATTTAAAGAGTGTTCACTTTTTTGGTCCACCTTGTATTTATGACTAACAAAAATATTTTAACATTATTCGAGACTATTCTTTTTACAACTTGGAAACACGAGTACAACCAAAAAATATACAACCATTGCAGACATAATTAAAATGCAGCACCAACAGCAACTTTTTCGTCTAAGCCAAAACTGTTGCAAATTCTTCCCGATACAACATTTTTATGCCGCCGTCGCGTGGAATGCAAACAAAAGAACGTTTCTGCGTTTTGACAAGAATTTACACTTTGTTTTTGTCTTATTTTTATTAATTTTAAAGTTGGGAATTCACTTCGCTAATGATGCTTCTCCTACACAAATGAAAGCATAGCATTCTGAAATAAACATGATAATTTTGATCCTATTAAGCTTGTGTCGGCCATTTTTTGAAAGAATTGAATGTAATTTAGGCATCTAACTGCTACCTAAATTATGAATTTTGTATTCAAGGGATAGGAGTAATAAAAATTCATAGATTGTTAACAAGGATTGATAATTTTTAAACTTTGCCATAGCTTGCATGAAATAAAAAATAACATTCAATTCCAGAGTTCACACTTGTCTGAGGGTAAAGTCTATAGAAAACCCAAGAGTTCAACTCAAAGAAATTAGAAATCTATGCTGATTCACTCCATAATCCATAACTGTTCAGTAGAAAAGTGATACTGAGTAGTCAAATGGTTACATATACTTAGTTCTCATATAATTATTTGCAATGGAGCTGGCAGTGTCAGATACATCCTGCATCAATGGGTGGCGTCTGCGCTGCCTATAATCCGTGCCAATGGATCACCACACAGCCCTGAGTGCTGATAAGCCTTGTTGTGGCTACACTGGTAACTTACGAACATTAATCTAAGTCTTCGAAGTATGTACAACAAACCTTTATCAGTAGAAGGAAATTTGTTCCCAGGGTACTTGAATATTAATTAGTACAATATTTCTAGGGTAGGAATAGTCCTGTTTTCTTTTCCTTGCTTTGTTTTGGACTTCTTTGCGTTATGACTACGAAGCAGAAAGCGCTGTAACGGTTGACAAAATCAACATGGTCGTAGAGAGAAGTGCCCATTAAACTATTTAAAATCAGTAGGTCAACTAATGATAATTATTTTATTGTAATAATAGATTTTTGTGAAAATGAGTAAGAAAATCAATCTAAAGCAAGCAATAATCTGGTCGACTGTTCTGTGATACCAATGTAAGCAGTTACAGACATGAGTCATAAAAATGTATGCTGATAAAATGCTCTTACCTGCGACACTCGTAAAAGACGGGAAGGGGTCAGGCCACCTTAAAAGTACCGGGTGAAATGAAGTAACGTTTTGCGTGCCTCGGAACGCTTGTTGAAGTACAAACCATTACAAGAGCATTAACTGGAAGATATGGCGATAAAGAGAGTTTCTCTGACTGCCCTTCTCTGAGGATCTGCTTAAGCAAAGATGTTTTAGTAGCCTATGGCATAATAAATACTCTGATAAGTCAGTCTTCCGTTAGGCTAAAAACAAAGGCTTAACTAGTTTATCTTCACTTTCTAAAGCTCGTTCATTAGAGGAGCAGCATGACAAGTGTTCAAGGGTTGGACGCTTGGTGAATATAAATGTCCCTTAATTGCTATTATCTCAACACATTCAAATTTATGAAAGTTCTACTTAACTTTACAGGTATTCCCTAATTTGAGTATAAAGCACTATTTTCATCCCCTTCTAACGTGGGCTACTGGGGAAACTTTATTTTTCAAAACATGAAGTTGAAAGATATTTCATCTAGATATTTAAACATGTCATTTTAGCATAATTGGACTTTGACATCGTTCTTCCTCTCTTTCACCTTCATGCGTCAGTTTATCGTTGCAGACGATATCATTCGTCATTACTGACCAACATTGGTGAAAAGAAGAACCACAATAATATATGAAATACTGCAAAAGCTTCAATATATCAACAAGAGAAAGAGACACTGTGTCAAATATTTTAAGCCAAGAAAACAGTTCAGGAATAAATGTTTAGTATACAAAACTATATCTTCAACTTCTACCGGATAATCACAAAAAAATGTACCCTTTTTATAACTCTGTAACTTGTTAACCATTAAAGCAAGAAACTTCAAATAAGTTTCAGTCAATTCATTCAAAAAAGTCAATTCGTAGAATGTCTCACGCTTTATTGCAACATATTTTGAACAATGTTCATTATTTTACACTAGTAAGGCAGTTTGGATGCGCGTTACTTCAAGGCAATGCTGCATCAGAACATGCATCTAAAATCAAGGAGTAAAAAAGACTTCATCTACAGGGACGAGCACTTGAAAAGCCGTTGAGGTTGCAGTCGCACTTAAAAACTTCACAGCAGTTCTTCAGTACAGCGACTCAAGCACATGGACAGTATAGCAGCGACAGAAATTTGCCCTTAATTTCATCAACAACTTTCGTCAGCAAGGACGTATAACATCCTCAAGATATTTTCAAACGTTTGAAGTTTATTATTGTGTATGCATATTTCATAGTTTTTTTAGCATTTAGAGTTGAATCATGAAAATACGATAAATTATTTATATTGTACTTTATCATTTGCATGCACAGCACTTACACGTTTCTTGTGAATTGGTCATTTGTATTCCGCCTTTATTGAAAGTAAGTCATGGTTATATTAACAATTTTTCATACAATATACATTGAAACATGCATCTGAATGCATTATTGAGTGGTTTTAATTATGTATTTGTTCGGTGAAAATCTGCTGGTTTATCCTATTATCTATGAATATCCTCGCGTATATTTTCCTATAGCAACATTTTTTTTTGGTTGAGGGTTGAAGTCCCCCTCATGTGAGGCATCACATGCACCAGTATAGGAGCCAGAGTTAACATTATCTCCCTCATGTGTCACAAATTGAAAAGGATGCATATATTTAGACACAAATGAAACTATATCATAATGTTAAAATTTGTTGTTAGGTTTTTGTTATTATTATATAATATTAATATTTATGGGACTAATATTATGATGATACCGTCTGAAAAGACGAAAAAGGCTAGATATATAATATTATGGTAGTATAGCATCAATATATAATATTAATACCTATGGTCTTTATAATATCAACATATTATTAAGACAATTTGAGATAAAAACTTCATTGTTGTTCGTGATCGATTTTGGTTGTCCGTTTTCACACAACAGCAAATAAATTCAGGAATTATGTCGCCCTGTCAACTCACTTACTCGTATTGTGAATTAAGTTATTCAAGCTCTAAAACATAGGCATTATGAGTGATCAAAATGTATGATGTACGATTTTTTGTACATAGTTTTCACATAGTACTATTTCTGTGTTCTCTGAGAGTAGAGTACAAGTTCAATAGCTCTAAATTTTTTAGGACAACGGTGTACTGTCATGATGAAAGCCTCATAACTGCATCTGAGTTCTTCAGAACTTTTTCATGAATTTAATTCGAACAGGAACTTTTCGGAAAGGACTTGCCTTAGTCTTTGTACTACCAACAAAAAAAGATTGCAAATTCAGCGGTGCTATGAAAATTGAAATGATTGCTCAACAAATTCCTGTTGATTCGAAAAATGTTCTTACCTGGAACACACCCAGAGAAGCTAGGTATTGCAACGGTGATTCGTCCGTTGGCTCGCTTGTCCGCTTCCGACTTTATCTTGTTAAGAGGGTCCGGGAATCTCAGTGCGTGTTTGCAAAAAGTGATGTTGGTTCAGCAACAAGCAGCTCGATAGTTTCTTGTGTTGGCCCCGCCGACTATCTGATAAACGACTCCAAGACCTAATTTTCTTTATCGCGAGCCGCTGTAGAACAAGCGACCTAGCGCAAGCATCACGATTTTACAGTCATCTATTCGCAGCTTGGAAATTTTTCCTATCTCTTCTTCTGAGATTTATAACTCAAGTGACAACGTTCATGGGTCGGCCTCTAAAAGAAGGCATGCTGCTTCATTGGGGAACAAAGTCTTGGTAAACTAAACGAATTCTCCACCACATTTATTTCATTCAGTACATGTTGATGGGGAGGTTTCATTACAATTTTATTGCCATAATTCTTCGAATCTGAAGGTTCATTGATGCAATGTATTCAAGGAGGCTTAAAAACTTGACCAATGCATTATTTAAATCGATGAAAATATTGTATTACAATTCTATACTTCAGATCACTTGAATTATAGTAGATGTATAATTTTGTTAGTCGTAAATTTTTCTCGTTAATTGCTTCTCAATTTTCACTGAATAATTCCCTATAATGAATTCAAACAGACTCACCACAAGTTGGCAAAAACGACGTCTAACATTGAAGCAATTCCACAACTCAATAGGCTACAACACTATCCATACGTACACGGATGACTTCAAGCTTTCGTAAGTCCTCTTGGATAATGTTACTGTGAACAAAATGCTAGCCAAGAGGCTGTGTTAATAATTCCTACTACATATTTTGTTACTATTTCATGCATTTAACATAGTTGAAAGTTCTTGTTTTCTAAATGATAACAATGATTTATAGAAACCCTTAACTGGTTGTCTATTTTGTTTCCAATAGCTCGTTTTGCATCACTGACTTTGGAAAGAATTCGTGAATTTTTGTACTTTTTTACCTGAGAAAAACTAGACTTAATTTATTGCAACGTTAACCTGTTTCTCGCATGCTTGGGAAAATACAAGTCATGCTATACTCGACCACAGTGACCAGCACTGAGTCTTAACTAGCGAAGTCTCCTCCTCTTCCTAAGTTTCTGACTCAGTCTCCCGCCCTTGGATGACTTCCACTAGTTTGCTTGATTATCATTTGGTAAATCGTTATCTAAACATGTAATACATCACCCGTGCTCGGGATCATTCGCAGCTGAACGCACGATGTTTGCTCGTGAATATTACGAGCGTTTTAGGTTGATCTCAACTCGTCAAAACCAAGCTTCCTTTTCTCCATCACCAGATTGTGGTCAGAGATGAATAAAGAAAGTTTCCCTCTACATCTGTAGCATTTCGGACCTGTTCCACCTTTTTGTTTATTCTGCGTAGAGCTGAGGGCGATGTCGCATATTGGCTGCACACTCATGACGACTGGTAGCGTTCATATCGAACAAGATATTAGGCTTGTTGTGCCGAAGTGCAGCTCCTCCCCATTGGTTGGGTGTCTAATCAACGTCACTCACAGCCTCCTGATCCCCTCATCCCGCATTGATCCCTCCTCGGGAGAAACGAAAAATCCTGTATGTTGTCTTTTGTACCAAATGACGAACCAGCTCTCTCTCCCTCCTCTCAGTTCTGCCCAGGGATAGTTGTGTATGTGGTAAAGAGCTTCAGAACAATGGTTTTTTTGGTGTAGCTGCGGTTGTATAAAATTTACTTTCCTTAACACGTAAAAAGTTTAAGTCAGATGAAAAAATTCTTCATTGTCTGCACTATGCAGAATTTATCTGCTATGTATACCTACCAAAAAGCACATTGTTTCATATTTGTTTTTTTTCATTTCTCATCAAAATTGCAAGTCTTTAGGAATGTTCTTTAGGATGATTCCTGTTACTTTGACTATCCTACCTATTGTTTTTTTTGAACGCAAAATCTTTGATACTATCGGCTCTTTGAAAATGGCCTAAATAGGCATTATTTTATTTTATTGCTAAGAAATATTTCCATTACAATCATAATGGATATTAACAAAACTCAATAGACAAAAAAAAATTACTCATTTACTCTTGTTTCTTTGACTTTAATCTTCTCTGAATGCGTTCTTTGCGTCAAAGGATACTATGCATAATGACACTCGTTCATTATGTTCACACTAGTACATGTTCTCTCGCACGGCACTCTTGAATTACAAAAATTGTACTAGTTCAATCTTGCACACCATTAAACTATAGCCTAGCGAATGAACGGACTCTCCGCATATTTGAAATGTCTTTAAGTTATTTTGCATCATGTTGTATAATTTTTCTTATGCATTTAAGAGGCAGAAATATGAATGGATTAACATTTGGTCCCGACGAGGGAAAACCGTACAAGTTGTAGTCCCTGATCGACGGACTGAAAAATATGAGCATATACATAATTGTGGAATAATAATCATATAATGAAACGGGAATAAACAACGAGCAGAAGACAATCAAAAACAAAAAAAGTCTTAAAATGTTTTGTATACTTTGTTTTCGTCAAATTCCTGTGAAAAATGATGCCCTCAGTTTTTGAGTGCATGTAATAAAAAGGACATGTAAAAATACTTCTTCCATCAATAAATGTCGTAGCATCAAAATCCGTTATAGTAAAACCAATCCCTAACAAATTATTTCCCGCTTTTCATGTTCATGTCTCTCACAGCACACAACCCTCACTACAGCAGTGCGACAAATTATTGTGCAACTTATTTTCTGGTTAACTTACACAATTTTCAAACCCAATTCACAATAACGTATCCTGGAAATTTAAATTCCTTCATCCTTTCATCGGACTGATTTCAGAAATTAATATAAATCTACAAGGAATTGATAAATGCAATAGAATTTATTTTCTCCGTGAGTTTATTACCAAAGCGATTTTTCTCAAATATCAACGACAATGAAACTTATTTCCGAGGCATTATGGGCAACTGGTACATAATGAAATTAAAAAATGAACTACTTTCATTCAAGTTAGATGCATCACTTATCTTATGTCCCACGTAAAAGCTTCTACTGTGACATTGCCATAATTATAAAAACTATAACATGTTTTGTACCAATCTGCACCGATGCAAACTCGCACATTGAAAACAAATCAGTTTTCACCTGAACTTAAACCTTGATGTGAAATCTACAGATCCAAACTTCCCAGAACGAATAAGCTGACGAAATTGTTTTGTTGAACAATTTTCGAGGACTGGGTAGCATCGACTGTGCGCTGAAGTGGCTGAAGGCAGCAAGCTGTCTTTACGCGAGCCCTAGCGCAACGATGTCCATTCGCGACATTTGTCGTAATTACACACGAGCGACACTCCAATGACACCCTCCCACTGCCGCCTCCACCAGTCGCAGCCACTTTCTGTACTAGGAATTTCCATCTGGACTGAGTCTGCTTCCTGCTTTGTCTGGGTGCAATTTTGCTCAGCATTCGAAATTCCCTTCTTTCAGAGCCAGAAAGAACATCTATAGCGTAGAAATAAGTTCACATTTACACTTCATGAGAAATGCCCTTCAATAACAACATTTATTCCCAAGAAGTACAACTTGATAGAACACATGCAGTGTATTGAGCTGCAGGGAACCCTTGTTGCTTTGAACAAGCGAGAAGTCAATCTTAAATTAACAAACCCATGAGCACTCACATTTTTACACAAGTAGCTAAATATAGATAAAAGTTGATGCTATGTTTCCATTATTATATCATTAGTCATACCATTTTCACTGTATTCATTCACATCATTATTGACATTATTAATTTAGGTATTATTTCTATTTTCGTTATAATTATTGTCATAATGAATCATTGTAACACACAGCAGCTCGTAAAATATATTCCCGTGAAAATACTCTCGTATTTTGTCGTACCCATTATCTCATTAAAACGATGTAGATCTTCCAGATACATTAACTGGTTAGCAGAACATTTCTCCAATTTAACTGTTTTTTCTCTGCAGTCTGTTTAACATAAAGTCCTCTTTTATCCACCAATTCTCGTAATCTTTTTGTTTAATTTCGTGCCTCCCTGTTTGCGTGCTCTTGATGCCTCCAATTCCCGCAGTGGAAGTTGCGTCCAGAACTCGCACATGTTATGGTTATCGCTCCATAAGGTCCGATTTTAACTTAAATTTTATCTTGTCTTTGTTTGCCAAGAAAAACACTTGCAACTCAGCCTGCCTACTTCAGCAGACAACAGATCATCAGTGAAATTGCTAAAACTGCAGCGCAAATAGTTGCCGATGGTAGTTTTGACTGCCAGAAGCTCATTTTCTTCAAGACTCCTATCGTTTTAATTTAAATCGAACAAACTGATAAATTGATGAATTAAATACACAACGATCATTGAAATAATGAAAAAATTGTGGAAATGGAAATTACAAACTAAGAAATAGCGAACAAAAACACTCAAAACTATTTTTCTCAAAGTGACTTTTCATTCATTAGCTAGAAACATAACTCCTGTCGTTGAAAACCAGAAAACAAAACAATGACCAGAACACTATGCAGTACATTATGCATTGCCACACTGGTTGAAGGTGCTAAGAGTTAAAAGTATTGCATTAAATCCTGAAGCAAATTGTTTGAAATGTCAATTAACTGTTTGAATCGATTTATATAGGAACTAAGGTTCAGCAATAGTTTATTTGTTTTCTTTATAATAATACTTACATGAAGCAACATTAGAGATCGATAACTGAACATCTTATTTAATATTCCTTCTGAAATTTGATTATCATATCTACTCACTGTCCTCCCGTCGTTGACAACTGTACCCGTACAGGGTAGGCTTGTAAGTACAAATTTGACTGATAGTTTCGTAAGTACTGGCCAGCTCACTAAATTTCATATCTGTTGATTCTCGAATGAATGAAAATAATCTTCATACCAATAGAATTTTAATGCGCATTCGCCTTTGTTCGCTTGGAACCTTTTATTGTTAGTGTATGAGAGTAGCCTAATAGTAACCATAATAATGACATTCATACTAAGAATAGTTTTGTTAAACGTTTATCATGTTTTTCAGTGTCCTGGAGGGACTTCACTTTATTTCTCTGAAATAATTATGAAAACAGAAAAACTTATTTTCCTAAAGCATTCTGTCTCTTTGTACGGGGAAGTTTCCCCACACAAGCTTGCGCTTATCTCAACAAAGTTCTGAAGTCTGCACAGAAGAGCTTGCTCATTGTTTTTGTTTAAATACTTATCACAGAACAGCACTGGGATTTTACCTCATTCTTCTTCTCATTATACATTAGTCGTTGTACAGGGATGGACGCTCACGTTCATAAAGCGGCCAATGCTGTAAAATATCATCAAAGGCTCTGCTGGAACGATGTAATACGAACAGACCGTAAGCATTTTCACTCTCGAAATGAGGCCTTGCGTCACTTAATCTCTCAGAACTCAGAGCTTAGCTCATATTTTTCATCTACTCAAAGCTACGTCAAAGCTGAGCCAGCGGTCATAACTGTGAACGTCGTTGTCAGAACTGAAAACAATCCTAGAGAACACACCGCCTCATGGATCATGTTCGTGAATTTTCTACGTCGAGTTTGGCGAATAGAATCTACAACGAGGAACCAGTTGATAGGTCTCGTAGCCTCAAAAGAGTGGCTTAGCAAAGATATACTCTCACGGGGGATATGCTCAACAGGAATAAGCTGTTTTTCAAATCATTGAGAATATGCTTTCGGAGGCTTAATTTTCAGAGCAAAATTAACGTGCCTGTCAATTTTAATCTTGTAATAGATTTTCTTTAAATTTGACTTTTATAAATAAGGCTCAGCAAAATTAACCTAATATGTGAATCTTTAACCGTCTTATACGTGCACGAATATCAAACCAATGACCAATTCTTAACGTGTATATTCCAGTATTTAAGATTTCATTGTAAGGCTGGTTGACGATTTCTGCATGAAATATTCGGCCTTTTACACTTGATTGGAAACTAACTCACGTTAGCCAGTTAGAGAGGCTTCTAATGTAACAATACAACACATCATTGCATACGTAAACACCAGAATAAATCTCGACGAATTCATTGGCTCGAACCCTCACCTTCTAATTAGATTAAGTCTGCAATTATCAACAGTGCGTTTACTGTACAAAACGACTACCGTCTGTTGCGGTAATTCTGCCATCTACTGGAAATTGTTGTTTTTTCAACAATTGTTAATTGTTGAAGGTACAGGTAAATCAAATGTTTAGCCTCACGTCAAACATCATTTAAAATGAGAGATCATGTAATGTATTCAACATAATAGAGCAAGCAAGTTTAAAAACAATCATGTCGTCAAGTGCTTTAGGTTTATAATTACAAAAATTCTCCGTATCTTTAAGCACAAACCTCTACTTGAGGATCCTGCAATCTTGACAAATCTTCAAATATTGAACTAGGGTTCTAATGTCGACCGTTTATTTAATTCTCTGCAGTAACTTCAATGAACAATGTTAGAACTATTTCTGAATAATGAAAACAAGGTTGATTGGTTTATCAGGATCTCAATTTTTCAGAATCTTTTGTTGGAATTCCGCATACAGAAAAACGGAGATTAATTTTGACATAAGCTGCTAAAAAAGTTATCAGTTGACTGCTCAAACGAAATTGACAACTCTATTACAAAGTTGACTTTCCGAAAATGGTGACACCAACTGAGTCATTCAGAAAACGCACGAATGAGAGCCAAGAGATATTCTGTTATCATTTAGCAAAAAATACAACCAATTTGATGAAACGGAACTCCATTCAACATCTAGTGATTTCAGTGGTCGAAATTGTAAGCGGACATGTAGTGGGCACTGACAGACAAGTGACCCAATACCAAGATGAGACTGATGTGTGTTGAGGTGTCCGACGATGCCGCTGCTGTTCACCCTTTGTTTTATTGTGAGTGAGGCCTGCGAAATTACTGAGCTCGTAATCTGGATCTATTTATCAGTGATCCCACGCGCCTCGATCTCCAAATCGACGTTTCGTGGGACTGTTTAAATTCAGCCCTAGTGATCGCATAGATTTGCTTTGCGGTTTGGAATTTCTTGGGTGTGTAAGGAATGTATGGAAGTAGGAAATAATTGAATAAGTTGTAATAGAGAAGTACGAGTAATGAGTAAAGTTTCAGTTTCACAGCAGCTCTCATTACTACATCAAAATTTATCCAGTCTCAAAACTTATTACAACCATGATAATACCTAATCCAGAAACAGCTGGAACACATTATGAAAAAGTAGAAAAACTAATAATTCTAATAGTTCTGACAATGCAAAAAACTTTCGAGACTATCAAGTAAAATGACTGTATACTTGTAAAATAGACACTTTCTTTCATCAAAAAGAGCTTACTAAAGTGCTGTGTGCCAGTGCGTGAAAGTTAAACTATGCGTGTGATTGTGACTCCTCTTTTATCTATCTTACCTCACTCGCACTCTGGTACTCTGATCCCTGTATACTCTGATCCTATAGGACATAGGATATGGATTGCAAAACAAAAATGGATTATATATATATATATATACGGCTCATTTCCATTAACATATTCTATTCTATCAGTTCGTATTGTCAGACCCCGCTACTTTGTACGATAACTTGGAGTGCTTCGAGTTTAATCAGTGCTTTCGGGAGACGAGCCTGCGAGAGGACATGATCGAGAATTAATACCTGTTATCCAGTGTTATTGTTTTGACAGAGCTGTTGTTGCGGTGCGGGCTTGCTTAGATTCTGATGAGTTTGCAATATCAGCATTACAATTGCGATCTGGTAGCCTGATCAGGGTGCAAAGACTAAATCGGCTTCACAATCTTGATAGCTTGAATTTATCTTTCGAGATATCTAGAATGTATGAAACTAACGCGTCCGTTATACCAGTAAGACAATTTTTAAGAAAATGTAGCCCATGAACGCAAAAGTATTTTTGAATTAAATAAGATATCTACAATCGGCCGAACTCTCCCAATTTTCCTGATCCAAGTATTTGCTTTAGTTTTCAAGGCCTATTCACATATTCTAATCACTCACTATGAAGCAGTAAGTCAATCTCTACAGTTGTTGATAAAAATATGTATACAATTATAAATTTATACTTTTTTCTTAATGAAGTGTGAAATTTTCTATCCCATTTATACTACTGGCAAACTGTTATCTAATTATACTGAGACCAAATGTATTTGGAATTTCATTTTGTTATATCTAACGTCCGTTAATATAAAAATAAATTTCATACATGAATGGATTTTCCCTGAAACGACTCGTTTTTTAACACCAAATAAAATTATCATTCGTTTCAATTTTATATGAGAACTATACCCTGACACTCAGCTATTAATCAACCTACTTTCATACAGCGGTATTGATAATTACGTCACCATGAACTACAGAAAATGTTGTTCCCAGATTACTCTTCATCATATTCTATGATTGCGCATCAAGTTTCATTTATGAACAAAAAATTATAACTTCTATATGAAAGGTGGCTCGTAGTTTTAAATAGATGGTCAGGCTCTCATTTGATTCCTGCTCATTCGGTAAAGCAACTACAGTTGTGGAACTCCTGAATATTAAACTGTACGTGCTAAATTTTTTGAGTTTTAATTAGGCCGTCAACGGCCTAAAAAGATTCACAGGACACTTTTTGAACTTGTCTCTGCATTTACTTAACCATTGCTACTAGCATGCGCCGCTTCGAGATGAACGCAAACCAATATTGCGCATAACAAAAGATCGCGCGAGCGAAAACTCATCGATTTCAATCCACCCGAAATGAAACTTTTGTTCCCTTCAGATGGAAGCCAATCAGCTCTCGATGTTGAAGTCGCATCATTTTGCCTCGCACAAAAAAAAACTGCGAAAGCTGGTCCAAAAATGAATAAAAATTCTTCTCTTCGATGACTGAGCTCTCGATGGTAAATCTTCATTAGCTCGGGTTCCGAGGAGTAGGGGAGAGGGATGCACTGAGAGAGAAGTAGAGCAGTGAAATAAAGAGTAGTGCACAGGATTTGACAGATAGAGCTAGAAACATCACCGTAGTGCAACAGGGCATAAATAAGAACACGGGACACGAAAAAAAATATATATAGTAATTTCATGAACATGAACATTCTGCTTCAACAAACAAGATGAGCGACAGAGATTAGAAACTGAACTCAGAACCATAATCATCTAATAAAATAAGAAATCTCGTATTATGAACTAAAAGTGCTCATAAATCGATATAACTTTCAAAATACTAAATGTTTCTGACGAATATAAGTCCAGGAATGAAATACAATAAAATTTCAGCTTTTTTCCTCAGAACTATAGTAGTTTTGATTCAATGCTGCCCTTTGGACCCCCTGAGATCAGAACAGGACTAAGTAATTAAGTAATAGCAGTTTTGAGAGAATAATAGATCATTTACAGAAGAAGTAGCTTCTCAGTTCGGGATCTTAGGATGCGTTGCTGCCTGTGCATGATAGTGAGACAATTTCTTGCTGCTGCTTAGTGCTCACACATGTATGGTTCAGGCTAAGCTAGAAATTAAACTTTGCATTCTCAGCTACTCAGCACCAGGAAGAAAGTTATGAATCAGTTTGAGCAATAAAAATTGAACCAAAAGTTGTGTTTATGATCTCTAGACCGAATATCTGTTAACTGCTTTGAACTTGAGTTTGCTTCGAATTACTGGAAATATAAAAGTTCTCCCCTAACTTTAATCATTAGTTAAGATATTGTTGTACTTGGATAAGACAAAAAATGTCCATGAACTCCAGGATTCTTTACAATTTCGCTAGTCGATTTTTTTCCGCACGGTACATTCCACTGCCTAGGCAGTCCGATAATATTTCAAAAAATTGTCAAAAAAATTGGTAATCACGAACTCTAAATTTAGCACATGTCCCTGTAGCACATGTCCTTTTAGCACATGTCCCTGTAACACATGTCACTGTAGCACATGTGCCTGTACTACATGTCCCTGTAACACACGTCACTGTAGCACATGTGCCTGTACTACATGTCCCTGTAGCATATTTCTTTGTAGGTATTGAACTCAAATTTTTGTGGTGTAGGATGACTAGTTACGAATGTAACCCACACCTTAGCTGCATTTGTTCAGTTAAATTGATGTTTCTTATGTTATACTTGCATTGCCACTCTTCGAATTCTTTAATGAATACTATGCATGTGTGTGATATTCTTATTGAATTTTTAACTTTCAGAAGTAAAAGCATAAAACTTTTCCAAAGTGCTCTGCGTAAATGTTGAACTTCGAGAAAAAAGTGCACCAGTGCTCTTCCTTAAGAATTAGGATATGTAGATGTTATGCCAATTGTTACGGTGTGCTTTGCTTAGCAAACTCTTCATGCTTCGTTTCCCTCCGAATACAACACAATAAGCATCGTAATAAAATTAAATGACAGTAATTGAATGATACCAGTAAGAAGAAGTGAAAAAGAAATAATTGTAATAGAAATATAGATGCTAAATCGCTCTTAGATCAGTTTAACAAATGCAATGTTTGAAAGCTCATGTAAAAATTTTATTTTCTCATGTGCCTAGCGCAGAGTCTGTCACGCTTACTGAAGCGATTGATCAATCTATCCTTTGTTGAGTCACAATGCCTAAGTAATTTTTCCTCCGCTTCTTCTTTTTGCTGCCTTTTCATTTCATTGGAACAACATCCATGCACCTGTCAACAATAATATGGATTTAGCGTACTATCACCGATTTTTACGTTTTACAAAACATCAAGTGCTAGTCAAGATCGATGAAAAATTGAAACTCTTTGTGTCCGATGTTTCTTGGGGGCTTGGAGCCACACTGGCTGATCAAGGAGAGTAACTTCTCCATAATGATCCAATACTTGTACAAGGCAAAGTACCCCTGCTTCGACGAAGGGGAGCCACGGCTTGAGCGTCGCAGCTCAAGCAGGGTCGGAAGCCTCTTTTGACTCCGTGCCTAAGGGATCTCAAAAAGCCTACCTCGAGTGGATTACGCTTGCTTTGATGGGCTTATAAAATGAAGCAAAAGACGAGATTCGTTGGAGCGCGGCTAATTCAGCACTGAGGTTGTTATCGAGACCAGGCCTCCTAATGAAATGCCTCCTAAATTCTTCTTCAGCGAACTGCTAAAAACTAATTACTGTCAGTAACTTCAACAGCCTGACCTGCTTTGATGAACCTCCAGGTCCAAATTATGGACCTAAAATGATCGCCTTTACTGAAAAATGTTGGTTAGAAAAAGCGATTTCCTAATGAAACGTACTCGCAATGAATTGTTAATGGGTCTGTTGTAACTATTGTAACAATGGACACTTTTAGTGTTCAAATCTGAGTGAACTTACTTGAAGAACGAACGAGGGAATTAGAAATGAAAATAGTTTAACTTTTAACTGCATTCATTCTTATTTTGGTAGCCCAAAAAGGTCTATCCTGCCTAATTAATTCTTATTTCTAACTCTCGATTTGGTGACTGGAAATATGTACCACAATAGAATAGAATAGAATGAGGCTATAGGAAAGAACCTTCGGGCCCATTCTTGGGTCGGATAATTACTTCGATAATTATTCGGTTGTTTACCCAAGTCCCATGCCGTATTTCTAGCCGCGTCAACCATGTCGGCAGCGGGATTCGAACCCGGGTCTTTCCGCTCGCAAGCAGATTCGCTCACCAGTCGACCAAGCTGGTGATAGTCGACCAAGGTGGTGATGGGCAATATTGGGCAGGGAGTGATACATGACGTCGAGTAAGACATTTTTCGAATTAAAAATAGTGAAATGAGATAAAATAATCCTAGCATTCAATTAATGATGCCAGTGATGACTAGTAATGATAAAGATGATAATAACGTGAATGATTCTAATAACGTTCATAATACTGATAATAGATCTTAAAAATGACACTGAAAAAATGAAGCATTTGACGATGCTTTTTTCTTATTTGATGGAAACATTTCAAAATAAAATAACTGATTAAATACAAACTTTGCATTCTTTAAATTGTAAAGTATGAACAGAACCAACTATCCCACATCAACTATGGGTTGAATATGAAAAGCCTTATACATAAAAAGTCTCTCTGTTTCATCTCACAGATCAGCATCGAGTTTACAAGTACTCCGCTGCTCTTACTAACTTTTAGAGTAACTGTGGAAAAACTAAAACCCATCTTTTGAGTAAGCAACAGTTGACTACACTACATTGACTTCAAATAACGTTTTATACACATTTTTTAATGAGTACACTAATATTTTCATAAATATTAACCATTATTATTGAATAAAATATGTTAGTTATTTGCATAATTGTTTAACGTTTCAATAAAAACGACAATCAGGAAGATATTTTGAGTATCGAGATGTCGTATATCTTCAAGTATAAATTTGGCCGATGTAAAAATATTCGAAGACGATATCGGTTACCTTCGTGAATGCTGTAAATAATTTCGTGGACTTTTCCTGCTGTCGTTGTATCTTTCTGGCCGGGATTGAATAAGAAGAAAATTTCACACAAACAGATTGAGTTTTTCAGAAGTCCAAGTAATGGACTGAGCGAGATCGTCCCAACTCAACCAACAGGACCTGTAGTCCTGTGATGCTCTCTTCACAATCTCTTCGAGAGCAAAATCGGACAGTTTTTATCTGTGCTGATTTGTCTCTGCCCCATCTCATCCTACTTAAGAGCTTCTCAAAAGTCGGTCTTTTCTACGACTTTCTCTGAGAACTTGTTTTTTGTTGGAAATTACTTTTTGTATATGTATATTAAATAAAATTACCAAGTAACGTTATATTTCACAAGGACGCATGTGCTAGTTACAGAAAGCATGTACATAATTTTACTCTCATGTTATGTTATTAGTTCAGGTATACTTTTCTGAAGAAAGAATTGTATTAGCAATTAATAAAAACGACTTTTATTGTGATTAAATTTAAAGAGTACATTACAACGATGTTTCGCATTAAGTTAATCAATGAAACAGTGGTTTCTCAATCGATGCATATAATTCACTCTGATCAATGGAAAAGACCCTTTTACTCATGAGCAACTTTTAGTTTGTCTCAAAACATGCACTAATCATTTTCACAAAAGCTGAAAAATGATTGTACTGCTTCAGGAATTCCAAAATGATTTTTTTAATGATGCAATACACAGTCACGCAATGTGTTTAATTTCAATCCTGAAGATATGTCAGCACATTCCCATGGCTCGTGTCGTCCACTTGCAGAGAGAGTGTTCTCGTGCAACACAGTTGCCACTCTAGTGTATGTGGGGCCCGTTGCTATGAGGCCTAATAACAGGGCCCTGTAGTAGTTGAAGTCGTGAAAGCTTCTACCAGCACTGGACGGTAAAACATGATCCCAGACCTAATGGCTAAAAAAAATTATAATAATCAAGTCATACGCACGATTACGGTTGCGGTCTAACCGTGACTAAGCTCAGTCGGGTGAATGAGCACCCGCCATAAATCTGAATTTGGGTCACTCGATTTCAGTTTTTTGGGGCCGCCACGCGTCCGCTTTTCAGATGACTGTTTTTTAGCGTTCTGAACTTGTCCCTGCAACAACAATAAAACATATGTTATTCTTCGTAAATGTGAAATGCATGAAGCAATTAACCAGCAAAAGAATAAGACAATGTCCATTGCAAATTGTCGTCAAATTTGTAAAAAACTATTCAGGAGAGAAGTGGCAAGTTCTCTCGAAATTCTATTGGTACATTAAAATATTTACTACAAAATCTGTGTTTGCAACTTGTAAGCAGAACGCCAACGCAGGGCTGCACATTTGGCACATACAGAGAGCCGTGATTTGAGCACATGAACTGAAATGACTGTGATTAAAAAATTATAAACTGTTGCCAAATTAATTGAACGGAGAATTTCATAATTATCCTCAAGTTTTTTACTTACTGTCACTGAATTTGGTTGAAAAATATTAATTTTAAACGTTTATGGATCCTAAATCTTGCGTTTCCTAAGTTATTTGAGGCACAAAATAACATCCCACAGAATGTATGAAAATTCATTATTAAAAACAGTTCACTAGTTGGGGAAGACAATGGCATTCATAACTTAGAGTTGCTGTTTTCGGTTGAGCAGTGCAAAGAGCTAAACACGGCTATTTTATTCTCTAAACTCACAAAACTGGCAGATTAAAATCCAGATCCATCGACATGGGTAGCGGTTACGAACGACGTAATTAATGGTCCAGTCTGTTGTAAAAATCTCTGTTCCTGCCATCACACAGGCTGCACAGTATTAGTTAAAACATTTTCTTTTGCCTCGCTCCTTTCCATGCACCTGTTAGTTTTTAAATCGATGCTCTTGACCCTAATTTCGCCTAAATTAAATTTATATTTTCTGGCCTCAAACTACCACATCATTGAGAACGTATTAAACTTCAAACAAATTCGAAATTTAATTACTTCCTCACAATAGTAACTTTGCTAAACGTTAAAATTACACCAGCGGAGTTTGAGAAATACGTATACTCAGAGGAGCTACTGTAAACAAAGTACACCTTCGTTAATAATAAAAAGTCTCCTAATGTACGATTGTAGTGAGACCATATAGAATATAGTGACGTGCAGTATGCTGAAACTGCAGGGATTTTGGCCGTCGGAGTTCACCGTCTAGCGAACTTTTTGGGGGATGACGTCAACCACAAGCAAAATGTTCTCCTAAGCCCATAATAAGTTGTTATGAACCTGACCGTTGATTGAATAACGGCTGAGCACGAGTGGCATGTTCCTCAGAGCATCTAATTAATTTAAGAATTAATCTGACGAAATTACAGCTGAACGCAAACAAGCTCGGCCTCTAAAATTCCCCAAGATAACGAAAACGCGTTAGCTATATGCGGCTTTGCCCAACGCTCATGGCCGCAATTGTGTATGTAACATGAGTGATAGCATATAATTGGTTTGAAAACAGACAACCTGTATGCATGCAATTAGTTTTAAAGGCTTGCCATGGTTTGAAAGCGTTTTTGCAAATTTATCAAAAGCACATAGTTGGTCCCGCCGACTTACACGACTGTTGTTCCTCAGAAAAATGTCATTAAGAAGGATTCAATACAAGGCAATCTACGTTTTATTTAGCGTAAAAGGAACTTTATTTTTATAATTTGCAACAATTCATTTTAGAAAAATCACATTTTCGAGAATTTTTACCTATTTCACTGAAAACAATTTCAATAACTCACTCCAATTCCAGCGAATCTCAAGGAAGTTTTCCAATGCGATGGACAACTATTTTTTAAAAACTCCATAATGTTTCCACATTGGAATACATTCTTTATAACATCATCGATAGTTTCAATTTTTTTAAAAAAGTATCTCCTTCATGTATTTTGAATGCTGAATATTTTGACTCCAAGATTTGTATCGAAACTAATTCGTAAAAACTACATAAGCACAACGTACGTAAGAGATTTGAAGTTTGGTTTTTTGTGGATAACGAAAATTTAAAATTAATTTATAAGATGTTTTCTGTTCGAGTTCAGTTTGAGCAGTTTTTGGTCCGTCAGTGCCTGTAAAGCAAAATAACTGACACTTAAGAACTGGAAAAAATCTATTATTTTAGCTGCTTGTACGATTCCAAGGTGTTTTAGTTGTTCATTTTGCGGTCCTGTTCACAGCCTGGACCAATTTGTACCTTGGTTCAGACTACTTCTCATTATTTATTGATGCGCGTTTTGTCCGCCAAATGTCCACGGCTCCTGCACATGCGATCGCGACTGTTTTCTCAGACTTTTCGTTTCATTTTCTTCGCTTAGTAAAATTAGAAAAAATATTCTAGGAGTAGTATGGATTTCACTTCAATGGTTTTTAGACCCAAATGTAACACCCAAAAAACGATATTAATTTATCTAATCCGGTTGCAGGTTATTCCTATTCACTTGACTAAAGCTCACAATTCTGAGTGGAGTCATAAAAATAGGCAGTAAAATTACCATTAATGGATTTTCTTCACAACTAACACGCCCAGTTTTAAGAATTAATTTGACGTATATGTATGTAAGTAGCCAGTGCATAAATGTTTGCCTCGGCACAAGTCTAGACACAAAGATTAAATTATGGCAACTATATACTCCAAGTTGTGCATACGACTACTTAAATATATATATATATATATATATATATATATATATATATATATATATATATATATATACACGTACACCAAGCATAATTTGCTATTTTTTAAATTCAATGACTAGTGATAGAAACGAATGAAAAAAAATGAAACTTTGAAACCCCTTTATATATTTTCACGCAAATTCTCCCTCTGAAGTGATGATAATGGCCTTAGTGATGGAGATGTGTGCCAGGTAATTGAAAATTAGAAAGCTTAATAAGCTTCATCTGGAATTAAACCCAGAAAAATCTCTTATAGACTTGAGTACAAAGGGTTCTCCGTTGCTCAAGCGTCGAGAGCTTCGTGCAGTTCCAATGCATTCGTAGTTACAAGAAACAGCTTTTGGATTTATGAAAAACCGCGAAAAATTAGTACAATTATTCTACGAGTATGCACATGTTAGATGAAAATGATTCTTCCAGTATTGTCTTGACAAGACCAAGGAGTTAGAAAATTAAATATTAAGCTAAGTGATACGGTATGATGAGCTACTACATGTGTGTTTCTTTTAAACTGATTCTTAACTTTTATGTCACTGTGGGACGTTGAGTGTCAGGACTCATGCAAGTTAAATACCATGATGAGTCAAAATTTGTTGCATTAAAGTATAGTCCTGCTAGACATGAGTTCTAAACTGAGCTAAACTGAGCTAATGAAGTTGTAATAATTATACAACTTGTTAATCACGAATATATTTTATGCTTGTTCCTCATTTGTTCCAATAAGTGATGAGTTCTGTACTTGATTGTCATGGATTGCAGCAAACACTTTACAAGATCAACTGGAAAAAAAAGACTGGAAGTTACAGCACTCAGTGTATCAATGCATATAGTTTAAACCATTCTCCAGAGTAATGCGTTTTTGTTACAATTCTTCCTCTGAATAATATCAAGCTTAGCGATTAGGTAAATAAATAAGTACAAACAATGTATACTTGCGTCGTAAACTAAACATCTCTGCTAAAATTTTACATAGTTCCATGATTCACCTGCTATGAAATTGAGGCGATTCTCCTCCCAAGTCGTCGATTTTTATCAGGTATTCGTACGACAGTCGTTCATTTTATGAAGCAGGAGCTCAAGAAAAGAATAAAAATCCATTCTGGTGCACAGAATTAGTCTCATTAGGTACCATTGTGCGGACGTTAAATCCTGCATGTTATTTGACAGTAATATGCACTGCACCGTCACATCGCACCATAAGCGTTGAAATATCACCGTATACTGGAGGGAAATATTGACACTTAGCGTATATTTTGTTTGATTGATGAGGCTCGTAGCAGAACTTCGTCGACTGTTGTCCGCTGTCGAAGAACTTCTAAGGATATAAAGCTATTCACTGATCTGTAAATAATCGCATGATGCACACTGCAGTCGCACTCATGAATGCTGCACCGAAGTAAACAATGTTCTTTATGAAAATACTTTAGGACGCTCTAGGGTCTAGTGTAAAAAATGTTGCAATTTAAGTTCATTTATACGCATCGTTTTATTTGACGTACGTTTATGACTGCTTAACCCTTTCGGTACTGACGGCATCTCTGGTAGCCGCAGTCATTTTTCGCCTATTAAGATGCAGAGCAACACGTGTGTCTGTGCAAACGCTGGTAGGGCAGTGCAAGCTACAGTTTGATCAGGACAATGCAGTGACCGTAAAACATCACAAAGCATCTTTTTTTAAATTTGATGTTAAATATGTTGAAAAAGGTTCTGATATTTGCATCATGGTACCGAAAGGGTTAAAATACAGCATTAGTACAAACCTGTGCACGTGTTGCATCGTAATTGCAGTGACGGCGTTGGATTTGGGTAGCAACCCAAGAATGGACCTCACAGCTCGTTCCTTTTGCCTTATTCTATTCTATGGTACTCACATAAAGATATATTTCCATAATATTATTAATGCAATAACCTCTGTTGAAATACTCTGTTTCCAACTGCTTGAACACCAATTGTTTATGGCCAGAAGATAATTGTTTTAGCACTGAAAATTCAATTTTTATACATACTATTAGTGTGTTATTAGAACTCTCTATATCATTTGAGAGTTTACTTTGCTCATACGGGTGAATTTGGCCTCAGAATACGAACGGTTCTAGTATTCAACTAAATGCGAAAATAAGATCTTTTCAAGTGACTATAAATAAACCATTTACCGTTTTTCGAAAATAATCATCCTGAAGACTCCCAACATCACTCGTGTTGTAAGGTCACTGTTTGAAATGCCATGTTGACTTTTTCTAAATTTTCATGTATAGGTGAAAAAATGTATACTTTTTAGACTTCATAGAGGATACGCAATGAATTTTCTTGTTTTTGTTATACAGTTAAAGAACAAATAAGCTTAGCATTTGAATCGAATAGGATTGCTGTTGAAGGAGTGTTGGATTAGCGCCTACGTCAGGTCTTATCTAAGCATGAAGGTTTTGTAGATGGAGCTGAGGTAGGAAGCGTCCAGTGACAACCCTCGACCCACGTATGCTGGTAAGTAACATTCTCTACTTGGCTGTATTATAGGCATGAAATTCATGTGTGCTGAATATTATATTCCACGCTGTATTATTCTTTACTACTTGAGTTCTAACATTAAACAACAGTGCATTGTAGTATTAAAATAAATAACTCAAGTCTTCACATAGCGTTTTCTCACAACTCAAGATGCCAGGTTTAGTTCAAGAACATCAGCGTTCGCAATCCCATGCGTTGCTTCTGCTGTTAGTCCAAGTCGATGCGCAACGACAATGTGTCGTCAATCGATGTAGGCGTAATGACAAGAGCTCATTATTTCGGAGCCCATTTGTTTCAAGAGGTCGCTTTGTGGGGCTTCGGATCAAAGGCATCGCTTTAGAAGCAAGTCGGCGAAGGCCTGAATTATAGACGAAGCAAAGCAATACGAGTGCTGGCTGTAGGCACGGTGTCCTATCAATCAATGGTGTACACTAGTAACATTTAATGTGCTCGAAGGGTGAAGTGCATTGACACAAATATTTTGTCAGCTATAACTGTATGTCAATTACATAAGATTCACGCAAATTCAGATGCTAGCATTGAGTGATCAAATGTGTTTACTATGATCTTACACGCTGACTGTGTATGAGATCGTAAGACCTGAAAAAATTATGCAAAATTTTGATAAAATCTTATTATTTGTATTTGTTTTAATGAAAAAACAATGAGATAAATAATGATATAATAACATTTTTACCCGTATTCTGGTATTCTTAGGAATTGCGATGGTGTTATATCTCTCAATTTTTATTTTACTACAGCATATTTCATGCATCACTTGAACTGTCATTGTATCGACATACAATAATCATGGAGAAATATTTAATGTTCTCGTAAGAAGTTTAGTTTTCTCATACTATGAATACCTAGGCAAACTGGTCAATGTACGTCAATGTACGTCAATGTACACTCACTGCGCCACGGTACTCAAAGCATGTACGACATTATACGTAATCATTATAGTTAATGGTGCATGATCGATAAGTAATTTTTCGACAGTTAGTGCAGTAATATTCATATTAGATGCTGCTGAGCCCATGTGTACATATTAAATAATTTCAAGGAGAATAGTTAGAAAATTGTGTTGAAAATATAACACTCGTTCAGCCACGGCAAATTATAGTCAGCCATGTGACGAATACGACTATAATTTCACGGAAAAGTATCTTTTAATTCTTTAAAATACTTTCATAATGAATCTCACGAGAAAGTGGCATCAATGATGCATTTCTGTTGCCATTTACATGTACATATTCTTACTTCAGTCAACTCTTAGGAAGTTAACTGAGAACGTCACCTGACATTCAAACACAAATGTTATGCGCACACATCGAAAACACACCGAACAAAGGAAACAAAACTCAAATTCTTTCAATGCAGACGCCAGACTTTTCACGAACATTTTCTTCCACTTGATAATTGTCATTATGCTCTAAAAGCATTGATGTTTGTGCGATATTGAGCAGCTTGTGGAAGGAGAACAGTGGAGCTCATGTAGATCTACTGCTTGTTATCGAAGTTAAAGTCTCTCAGCCGAGAGTTCCAGTGTGTCAGGAATTGGTGGGACAAGAAGGGTGAAATGTGGTCCCAGCGCTGCAGGACGAAAACAATAATTGAATTTTACCTAGACTTGAAACACCGACTTTTTGGAGTACAGCTTGTCATAACAAACACAAAAATCAATTCAGCTTAAGAAAGGGGGATACAAAACAAATAGCCATAAAGAACGCCTTACCACAGAATGTTCATAATGTACGCTGAAGTATTAGGAAAATATCAATAGTGAAGCAGGTAGCAAACTGCTCAATGGTAATGATCTAGTGCACAATCTTTACTGGCAATTTCCGCTAAGAAAGATGACTGCAGAAAAAATTATTTACTTCAGCATCCCTAAGCCTTTTCGAGGCATGCAATAACAAATGTCTTAAAAGCATATAAATTTTTTGTGACTTCTTATGCTTGCTGTTGTATACTTCTGTGTAGCGACACATACTCTGCATCACCACACGTTTATACTCTATATCCATTTCTTCATCGGTCGTTAAATACTTATATTTCTGTTTCATTATTGATACTTAATTTTAAGCTCTGCTTTTGTCTTTTGCATCGTTTAGTGCATTATATTTGTTTGCATTCTTTTCAGCTTCTCATACAGTATGAACAGGAGTTTAAAAATTAGTAATGAAGGTGAAGAGATGCTTCATAAATAAAAAGATATAAAATAGGTGAGGGGTAGAGCGCAAATGATCATTTGGAGAACCAAGAGTAAGAAAAAGCATGAACGAACGTCTAATTTGTAACACGAATGAGAAGCACGATGCGCGTTGATTCTGGTTCTTTTAACCTGGCACGTTGAACCTGGCGCGTTGATTCTGGTTCTCTTAACCTGGCACGTTCAGTCAGGCACGTTCAGTCAGGCACGTTCAGCCTCGTCTGTTCAAATCCCTGTACTGACATAATCTTGAGGCATCTTCTGTTGAACATCAGTGAACTTTGCTTCAGGAAGCCTCGTTCGGATCACTCGGTTAATGTAAGTACTACAATTCTGTTCATAGAATTATAATTTTTAAATTGATGTAATACAATATAATGTAATACAATTTACCTACAATAATATAAGTACTCCACTTCTGATGCATGTATTATAAT
>VCRD01000063.1:339856-366542 GCA_006783055.1 Trinorchestia longiramus | reverse complement strand
TCAAATCCCTGTAATGACATAATCTTGAGGCATCTTCTGTTGAACATCAGTGAACTTTGCTTCAGGAAGCCTCGTTCGCATCACTCGGTTAATGTAAGTACTACAATTCTGTTCATAGAATTATAATTTTTAAATTGATGTAATACAATATAATGTAATACAATTTACCTACAATAATATAAGTACTCCACTTCTGATGCATGTATTGTAATTTTTAAATTGATTTTCTCCTGCTTCATGATTCTGATTGAATATAGTTGCACTGAGCTTTTGATTTTTATGCTGTTAAAATGAAAATTTATTCTAAACCGTTGAGTAATATTCATACAATAGTGTACACATAGCATTCTTCTAAAGAATATTACTCGGTGTAATTTTGCTCTTCATTTAAGAATTTATTTGCTTTGTTCTTTCTTAATTTTAATTTCACCCACATCCTCCTATACAGTGAAACACGGAGCCCCTATCATCTCATGGCACACAGTATATACAGGATACTGTTGGATTTTACAGCATCATCCCAATATATCATACCTACTCGTATATCTCATGGTTTTTTTCCGTCAAATTTGCCAGTGCTTTCAACATTTACAATAAATGTCCTTCTTCCATTCAAAGAGTTGGTGATTGATTTTATTCAGTCAATTCTTGCTTGAAATAAAACATGAAGAGCTTTGCATTTGCCTGTGATTTGAATTTTTAGTTTCTAAAATTCAACTGCTACGTCACGCATAATTTTATTTCTGATCCAAACATTTTATATTCGTTTCTATGCATCTTGACAGTATTTAAATTTAGTCCCAAGCGGAACAGAAGTACTACCAGAATTAATCTGCTGTGGTTAAACTAGGAATACAATAATAATAAAAATACCAGAATTAATTATGCATGATACAGCTTTTTGAAAAATTTCTGATATTCAAACCTGATTTTTTGCTAAGTATCACTTCAAAAACGGAGACTTCGATGGAATGCCCATAAAACTATTCATGGTTTTCAGGTTCGCGTGAATGTTCCCATTTAACCCAAGATTTTTTCTACAATATAATCATACCAACTGAAATAACTCAAGCGTCAAATTCAAGACATTTAGTTTGATTAAAGTTCACTTTTTACTAATACAAGATTTCTAGTATCTAATTCAAACTCCATTATTTCATTTCAATGTTCGTATGCGCTGTAGTCAAGTTTCCTCGTGCGGAACTAAAGTTTAAGATTATAAATCTCACATCGGCAGCGTCAAGTTGAAACCAAATCTTGTAAGTTAGATGACTAGCCTTGCGTGTCCTGCAGATAATGCAAGACCTCCACTACCATCATGCAACGCAAACAAAAATAGTCGAATGCTGTAGTTTTGTTTCTTGCCTTGAAATGTAGTTCCTGAAAATAACGGGACGCAAATGTTGAGTCTACATTAGGTGCTTGTTGCTCATAACAGGGTTCACTTCACTATCAAGACTGATCATTAAAGTGCTTTGCTCAAAATAAGGTTCACTGGTTGATAAAAATAAATGTAATATGTGGAGCTCAAGTCTGATCAGGCTTACCGTAGGAAAATTAGGAATACTCTCAAACATTTTCATACCTTCAGCCAATTTGCAAGTTCGATTCACACGCTTTGATCGATAGGAATAATTGGAGGAATGAATAAATAGACACATGGCAAGAGCAAGTAGTAGAACTTTATTATTTAGCATGCACTTGTATACTTTAGCTATGCAGATTTTTCTTCACATGCATTTCGACCAATCAAGGAAATTTGATGACGCTTACAATTTCTTCGATAACCATTTCTTTCTCCACTGTAATGACTTTCTGGCCTGTGCAGTTATCGAAATTCTAAGCAATAATGCGAGTAATAATTAAATTGTAAGTAAAATGACTTTTTATATTATGTATAATCTTAAATGAACATTTATTCTACCATAATCCACTTATATGCTACAAACTACACTGGGTAGAAATTAGAATGAGGGCATAATGCCTAAATTGAGGGAAAAGAAGAACTATATATTTGATAATTTGACTTGGAGTAAGAAGAGCTACTGCCAGCATTGTGTTTATCCTGGGAAAAGGAAAATAATTACCAGGTGCAAAGGCGAGCATGGCTTGGACACGCGACCGCCGCTGCTGCCGGTCCGAACTCAGAAGATGAGTCCTGCTGACAGGACCTCAGTTAGTGTTGCCAATTATACAGAAATTCCGTTGTCAGAATTCCATAAACCTGGAATGGGAATGATACGATGAGCTTTGATTTCGTAAAAGATTGTTCAGCTTTTTCAGCCATAGTAGTGAATTATTGCGATATATTTATAGAACTACGCATGAAATTCTGAAGTGTACGTGGTATCAGGATATTGAGTTTCGAGACTCAAGAAATATTTTCTTTTTAAATTGCCAGCACCGAAACTTCAGTCGTGCTTTAGCATCAGTGTGAGGAGGTGTGTGGTTTCTTGTTCTCCTGACCTCTGAATGCTTGCGAGCAGCATTCTATTCTGTGAAAGACAAGACACTTACTATGTGTTAATTCCAAGTATATAAGTGATATTTGATAAAAATTTAGAGTTTTTACTTGCGGCGTACAATTTTCAAAATTCGAAAGCAGTTAAGGAATTCGCTCCTGATTCCAAGGTGGTGATTCCAGGGTCAAGTACCGAGTGAAGTTAATTCAAGGAATTCAGCCTTTCTTTAAACTAAATTATATCGTTCAGTTCCACCTGTGTTCTGCTCCAGCCTCTTTTTTTCTCAAAAAAAGGGAGCTTTTGAGAGCCGTTTTTGAATTCAAGTTTTCAGAAACTGGCGAAAATTCTACATAAATTTGGCTTTTTGAAAATGAAATAGTCACATGAAAAAGTACACGCATTTTAAAATTTCCGTACGGTTACATTTCGTCTCGAAATTGTGGATTTTAAGTGAAATTCAGAACACGTGTTTTAGGTTCGGCGCCAGTGTTCAAAATAGCTTGAATAAATCCCTGGAAAAACACACTTTGTCAAACTCCGAATTATTCGTGACTTTAATGAAAGTTTTTACGGTTTCTACGATGACGAAGAGTTGCTGTCAAGCAAACTGAGGATGGCTGTGGAGATGAGCTGCAGCGCTCGCTTGGGGATGTGAGGTGAGGCATCGTCCTGCTGAACGCTTATTTCTACCATGTTTATGTTTAATATTCAATGGGAAATAGTCATCTGTGTCCATTATAGTGACCTCAGTGCAGTTAAATGGATGTGTGTTAACGCAATACTAACTATTATACAAATTTTCATGCTAGTTTGTGAGTACGAATGAGGAAGTTCCGATTAGTAATGGTAATAAATCAGAATAGAATAAGACAATAGAAACAAGCCGTTTATCCCATTCTTGGGTTGATACAAGTCCCATGTCGTAATACCCAAGCTCCATGCGGTACGATACCCAAGTTCTATATCGTAGATACCCAAATCCCATGTCGTAATACCCAAGTTCCATATCGTAGATACCCAAATCCCATGTCGTAATACCCAAGTTCCCTGCGGTACGATACCCAAGTTCCACATCGTAGGTACCCAAGTTCCATGTCGTAGATCCTCAAGTCTCATATCGTAGATACCAAAGTCCTATGCCGAATCATTTAATTATTCACCATTAACTCTCGTTATTGAAAGAAACTAAAATTTGGTAGAATACGCGATTTAAATGAATGTAAAATGCGTGATATCAATGAATGTAAAATACATCATCTAAATGAATTTAAAATACGTGATATAAGGAATGTAAAATACATTGTATAAATGTATAAATAAGTATAAAATACGTGACAAGATGAATGTATTATAAAATGCGTGATATAAATGAATGAACGGATTTCCTTTCCAAAACTATTCGCACGCAAGAGCATTCGTCTAACTTGAACACAAAATGCAACTACTGAAAAAAATTAATTTACGTGTAAAATGGAACTGTTTTATTGTACCCACAGCGCAAAATACTGCGCGTCTCACAACTCTAACCTCAACGAGATCCCTCTCTGAACTGCAGTGCCAACGTTAGGAACCTTCAATACAATCTTTATTATTCAGTGAAATAATTTCGATCTAGATGTTCATTTGAACTGTTTTAAGAACACGCGTTACAATATTCAGTACAAATAATAATTGTACAGCCACAGTGTATTTACATGTCTTTTTGTGTTCATGAAGTTTACGTAACTTTTATTTCTGAAGACTACATCTCGCACCATGTAGGACATCCTGTTCTCGAGGTATATGTGATGTATGTTGTTACGTATTACAATCTGGTCACATGCAGCAAATACTATTGCCTCATAGAACTTGATCTGCATGACAGGGTATCAAATGCCTCATGAATAGACTATCAATACGCACCGAGTTATGACATTTTGAAGACACTTCATGAGAATAAGTTATTTTAGAGACTCCTTTCAATGCCAGCGTGAATACGTTTTACTGTGTATAGATAAAGGTTTTACTGTGTCTAGATTTCTATACTATAATTACTTTACATCGCATGATCGTAAGCGCTTGCAGAATACACTCTGAGCCATGATCATGACACAGTACATTGTTGGGCTAAAATTAGGGACTTAGCGTTCTTCGTCCTACGTGAGAATCTGTTTGAAGATAACTGTCGGGTTGAAGTGGCATTTTCTTCCACTTTTATTTTCTCTCATCCCTCAGAGTAGCTGATGTTCTTGAAACATCATGCATGTAGTCGATGCTGCTCCGTGAAAGTCTTTGGTGGCCGTACTGTTAAAACCTTGTGAATTATGGCATGTTTTGTGCCAGTAAAAATCACCTGCGCGAGGCATAATGAATAGTCTTATCATAAAAGTCGCATTTCAATTTCATTACGGACAAACCACTACTAGTTACTATTTCTTCTTGGCTTTAACACGTTGACTCCGCAGTGGTACGTATGTGGACCACTTAGGTTAGGTTCTGTAATTTTTTCAGATCCTTCTAGAGACTAGACGTACTAAGTGAAGATTTACACCGGCCAGGCAATCGGAGGCAACGTGTTAATCGACAAGCTTAACACGTTGCAAACTGCTACTACTTGTCATTTTGAACTGCGTAGGTGTCGGTATTTTTCAAAATAAGTATTCTTCTAAGTTTTTTTGTCGAGTCCACCGGTTAATCAGGCGATTGGTGCAAATAACTACTCAATTGGGCCTAAATGACTCTGCTCACGTATATAGTATCTACTGTTTAAGACTAGGTGTAAGAAATAGATGGAATAGGTTTATACATGCTTAGGTTTTGTTCTCTCTGTCGATAACAAATGCGCGATAAAAGCTCGCTCGCGACATCCATGGCGAAGGATTGCACAATTCTGGAAACAGTCAGCCAGGTACGACACATGATACTCTTGTTGACGTGTGCGTAGTAGCAGGACGACTTTGGAAGGAAAATATGAAGGTTGCTAAGGGGCCAGAATTTTGACCAGCATTGAGATTCAATTTCAAGAAAATACCAACATCGTTGAATGAAGGATCTTTACCGGTACTGTTTTGTGCTGAGAATTTTTTAGTGCTTGCAGGCAATCCTGATAGTGTAGTACTATATGATATTGATGACATGCTAGATTTGGCTTCATAATACTTGGTATTGTAGAAATATGGGGATAATAACAACCTTAATAATCCTACGCTCATGCGTTACATCCTGTTCAATGGTGATATGAAGTCATAGAACTGTGTAACACCATCTCAGTCTCTACAGGGGTTTCAGGGAGGTTTTTAATGCTATTGTAAAGATATTTTCAGTATGACATCAAACAAAACATGGTGCGCTGGTCTATATTGTCGACGATGGGTTGCAATTTTGCTGTAACTCACGTTAGTCCCGTATCTGTGGTGCGTGCTTCAATCATTGTTTTAACACGCAGGATGTTATTTATGATGCGTGCTCCAATCATTGTTTTAACACGCAGATTATTGTATTTGTGGTGCGTGTTCCCATCATTGCAGTAACTTGCAGGAGGTTATTTATGCTGTGCACAGTCAGTATGTCGTTTTGTTCTAATCGATCATCAGCTATCCTTTCACTATCCACCAAAGCAAATCCAATGTCTTGAGTTGTACTGCAGTATAAAGGAGTCAAACACGCTGTCCTTTTTTGCACTTTCGTGCCAACAACTCTAAATGCCAATAACACTCAATAAAGTTTACGTTAAAATTCCTTCACGCATATGCATGCTTTATTCCTGTGGACTTATTAATTAAGGTGTTCTTTGACGTTGAGGAATGGTGTCAGCAAGAAATAACTTAATATTTATTGTGTGTATCGAACCGTACAGATAATCATCAATTTGAAACTTTGTGAGCTTCATTTCTCGAATGAATGAATCATGCTGCCATAGGATATTAAAACATGTGCTTCCAAGGCGGCTGTTGAATAACACTAGTAACTCCTCAGATATTCGAAAGTGCTTCGCTATGTATGTTTGTGTCTTTTATATATATATGTCTCAGAAAGATCAGTCCATAAAGTTGTCAATCATTTGTCTCATGCATGCAGCACTTGATATGAAGCTTCTCTGTTGCTTGATATTGGGACATCTTGTTTTTATTTAAGTTGATGACGTAAATGAGTACACGACAATGCGGCGGTAGTGACGGGTCTGAATGTCACGCTCCGTCCAGGCTTCGGACCACGCGGCCACGGCGGTAGTTCCTCTGATCTCTTCGGTCACTCGTTCAGTTTTTTCGTGCAAAATCCTGTCCATTTCGTTCCTGTCCTTTTAAGGAATTCATTTATTTAAGGCGCTCTTGAAATAAATTAAATCTTTATCGTTCAACGGTTTTCATGTATTGTATTTTCTTCATATGGAGATTTATTGTCAATGTTTGTCTTATTTTTATTGAAGTGTAAATTATCAATGTGTTACTGTTCTGTACAGTAGCCATGGTCAATATGAGAATTAACCTTTTGTCGAGTATTTAATTCATATTTATCTTTCTTGAAGTCAGGAAGGGCTTTCACTTCTATCATTCTATTCATTGTAAGACAGATTTCAGTTAATTTTCTCGTTTGAAATGTCCTCGGAATATCAATAATCATAGCGAAATGTTTTTAGTAAACGCTTGTTTTCACGAGAGTTAGTTACCGTAAAATAGACCGCTTAAAGTCACTGTCACTCCTGTCCATGTGCTCATAAACAATTTTAAAAATTGATGTACAACTGAATTTGTGTATAGTATATGTTGTTTGTTCAAATTAATGCTCTACACAGTGGCAGAATTTTGTAAAGACTTCATTGTGCTTGTGTGTGTTTTGCATTTTTAGAACGCAGCATGACTTTTTTCTCCTCAAATGTTTTTCTCTTCGAATCCGAGTGGGATTGGTGTGGCTGATTGATGGAATTGTAAAGCGGGCTGTAAAATAGAGAGCGAGGTCTCTCGTACCTCGCATGAATCGTTATTTCATGTTTTACAGCCCTAGATTTCGGGCGCCGCGAACGCTGTTTTTTACGAATACAGGCTGAGCCAGATTAATACAAATGAGGAGCTGCGGAATTTCAAAGGGAATGCTGTGTTTATTTCTTGAGTGCACTTGGCTGACAGCGTCGGAGGTGGCGCCTAATTGTGCCGAGCTGCTGCTCAGTATCAAGCCGGGCTATGATCGCGGGCCACTATCCAGTAATAGCATGGAATTTGTTGAGTTGCGGTGTGCTGTCTACCCTACTTCATGGCAGGTACTCACGCTCTTCTGGACCTGTCACCTTCCTTGCACCGATTGTTCTACTTGCTACGCAATTATTTCTGTTCTAATCTGCATAGCGAGCAAGAACTCTGACACGTGTTGAGGTCTGCAGGATTATTTTAAGTACTTTCACTGTCATAATATTTCAAACGTTAAAGGTTGTGTGCTATGTGGCGAGGCAGAAGTAATGTAGATGGAACAATTGGGTTGAAGTATGTTTTTATAATTCCAACAAACGTTCTCAAATTTCTGTGCGCGTTGCTTAGTAGGGAATAACTGGCAAATTATTATCATGCGCTCAATGAATAGCAGTGCATTTACTGTGAACTTGGTGCGTTTCCTTGGGCAAAAATTGACCTCGTCACTCACGCTAAGGAAGCTCGCCTCCATCAGAGTAGCTGGCGGCGACGGCAATCGCTGCGTCTGCGGCGGTCGTCCGCTAGCTGGGGAAAGCGGCTACCAAACAGGCATTTCTGGGCTCATCTCCACTGCCACTGCTCTGAAAATCAGCGTCGATTTTTAATTCAAGTTCTACACACCACAAATTCAGTGCTTACTCGCAAAGCATCTTTTACGTAAATTTTATATGAAACTAGCGATTCCTTAATATGCTGTTTTTATTGTCTTTGTTGTTGTCAGTTTGGCTAATGTCGTTTGTATTTGCAGCATACGGATAAATAGGTAAAACCTCAGTAGGATTTTTATTTCGAGACAGACCTTTTTCAGCAAAATGCGTGCATATTTACCGAGCACCATGTGCGGGTTCAGGAGACTGCTTCATTTCACTGGGAAATATTTGTTTCATGAGTAAAGCATGAATTCTGTCATTAATTCACAAATTTTTTACCTCCCTCGATATAAAAACTGTCATCTTTCATCGTGATTGCAAGGTAATCTTAGTCTGTTTCGTTCTTTCGATTTATATTAACAGGGTCATTTGGAATGATCGCTCCATTAACATTGCATAAATTTTGTAAAATATGTCCAACGTTCGCTGAAAAATACTTTAAATTTACACATTTGTCTACTTTTTTCTGAGCGTTCATTTTTCATGCTGCAATCGAGCATGAGAAAACTGATCGTATTTATGTCACTGCACGACAATGGAATATGATTTATTGATGAGTACTAATGTACAAAATTGCTGAGAAATTTAAGCATCAAAATGTTTCAGACTATTATTTTATCGAACGTGGTTCGTACACTATAGAAGCTTAATTTTTAATATCGACTTCTACTCTATACTTTCCTCTTTTTTGTAATTACTGCAACTGTTGAATGTCATCTCGTGTTGACATTTCCAAGCTGGCATCTATACATTGATCGATGCATTGGACGTAGTTCATAATTAAGTACATATAAAAACGAAGACTTTTTAATCCACCGTATTGTACGAACTGCAAATGTTTCAGTTCTGTTGCTAACACCTTGTAAAATATGAAGTAAAAATGCGACGCTTTATGTTCAATTAACGCTTCTATCGAACGTACTATTTTATATTTAGGATAAAAATTTGTTTCTTGCCGCTGCATTGTCGTCGAATAAAATAATTGTGATTTCGACTCTAATTAATGATATATTTACTACTTTACTCCAGTAAAATATGACGCACCAACACCTGGAGGCGTACATTGAGCCTAACATATCATATACAAAAACGTGCAATCTTTATTTTTCTACGTGAACATTAAATTTCCTGTGTGTGCACATTCCCTTATTTGGTTAACTTCAGGACATCAATCTTATGCACTGAATCGTTGCTTCATTCGACTTGCTCCCAAGGCTTGATGTCAACATCATTTTTGAAGGTAAATTTTGCTTCATGACAAGAATCAATGAACTTCAGCTGGCATTGCCAACCCTTGTCCTTTCAGAAGACTCCTCGACCGTCATATCTGTGCTATCAATCAATTTTATTGTTATGTCTGTGAAATCTCAGGCTTTAAATTTAATGTGCAGCTTAGCATTCAGTTAAGGCGCGTGTACAGTTGCATGTTCGTGACATGGGTGGCTCTAATCAAAGTCATTCAGAAAACGAGCGACTTTACAAAAGTTTATGAGGTTAATCGATGGAAATATAAGGCGGTTTTTGCACCGAATTTTCATTTGTGTGTATTTTTTTCTAATGTTAAGCTTTAAATTAAGAGAGGCCAGATTTTTTTGCAGAATTTTTCAGACGTATTTTACACCTCAAATCTGTTCGACTCCATTTTCTCATGTTAGAATCATGATTTGGAAAGATCAGTATTGATTTACTGTTGATATGTGCGCGTCTGTCTGCGCTTGTGAAGCTCTGTAGAATACTGCAAAGTTGTTTTCTGTTATTCGACTGTCTGGCTTGTGATTGATTATACTTGTGTTTTGAGAAAGGTGAGCAAATCTTTGGGCATCTGAATTATCTGAGCTGAGTTTAATTTTAATGGATGCACGATGCATTGATTGTGAATAATATCGTTGACTGATTCTCGCTGATGTACGCAATTCAGATTTTTAGAGACCATATGCCATTTCTGTGGAGCTTTCCCTTGACTTGATATTTCTTGAGTTTCGTTTTCTACCTTTTGTGTGTCGGCGTTGAAATTGACTCATCAGGGAGCTTAGTTGGGACTTTCTTTTGTACCGGGAGATCTTTAATGAAGTCGCTCAGAAGGTTAGAAAGAAACCCGAGCATTTGATGTTGCGACTGGACCGCTCCGTACATCTTGAGCGTGGCCAGAATATTTAACATCAGTGTTCACTGTCCTGTGCTCATGTGATATACATTGCGCGCCCCATCTGTCGTGTGCTAAGCTATGAGTCTTGACGTGTAGCACTGAAGAATGGCCAGATAAGTAACATGATGTCGTGCGACGTGTGCTTGCGTGCATGTCAAGTAACGGACCAAGTTTTGTGTTTTAGCATTAAAACTAAGATGTTCTGTTCAGTGGCTTCCATGGAAACAAACTTGGCACGCTTCATGTGTTCTCTTCTCGACCATTCCTCAACATATAGTGCTGATTGAACTTCGTGCTCATGAGTGAGCATTTTAAGAAACACTTTTTTTACCCTACTGACAATGTCCTCTCGATGACACAATTTTTACTCTGTGAACCCAGTTGCAGTAGTGTCAGTGTTGAAGTTCTAGTGGTGGAAGTCAGATATTTTGCTGGTATGGTCCATTATCTATTACTTGCCCTTATTTTGTGACACTGAGTATGGAGGGTGCGAGGTTACTTGAATCATTCCACTGTGAATGGAGGTTCATATTACACGATGCCTCACTGAACTACAAAATGAATACCAGTGCTTTCTGTGCGTAGTATCATTCATAAACGTAGCTGCAATTTTCTTGGAAGCCCATTCTGATTTTCAGGCTAGCTGATAAAACTCGCACTAAAATAGTTTATTTCTTTGTGAAAGATCCTGATAACGAACATTCATTCACTTAAGAGAGAATTCTGAAAATCACTATGTTGAAGAAGGCCATATCTCACCAAATCTAAAGTACCTATCTGGTACACGCATCTACACTCAGACGTAGAGATGGTAGTTCTACTATTTACGTTATGTTCCTCTGTGATATCAGATCACCATACGTAGCGTTAGCAGGCTTCAGCACTTGTATTATGAACACACGCTTCAGTACACGCATTAACATTTGTTTGTTGTTCGGCATCTAGATATTGGCGCCGCAGGGATTGGTTCATCAAGGATCGGTTTTTACATGTCTATACTCACTCAGCTGTACATAGGCACCGGCGATCTGCTGTGTTTTGTCGATAATGATCACTGTAATTTGGATGGTGTAGCGATTGCTGCTTTGGTTCGTGGGTCGATTTGTTCCTCCTCTGGGCCCGTTATTTACCGTTCTGAATGTGCCATTATGGCCTAGCCCGGGAAGGTGTGCGTCTACCTGAGAAGTGCCAGTTTAAGACACTTCTACTTTAGGCTTCACAGTACCATTGATCATGCTGTCGGAAATTGTATGAATTTCTTACTGATCTATGGCCGGTTCTACGAGTCCCATCTAAGATGGGACTGATGTAGAGCTTTCTTTTGGTGAAAGGGCTTGAGACTCATTGAGCACATGCACGAATTGTATTCGACTAATTTGATTTTTTACAGTTTCGGTTCAGAATTTTCACATGTTTTAATTTTTAATACTGCAACCAACATCTCTAACTTCACAGAGCTCATTATTGCAGTCTCTGTTAGTTGATGTACTGGCGGAAAGACAATTCAGTCGTTTTGTGGCGTACCATAAACACAAACATAATTTTGCTAGCCTTGTAATTTTAAAGTGCACAGTTATAGTTCGAAAAATTCAGTCACGCTTCCTTACAGACGCTTTCCCTCGAACACGGTCGTCGGTTTCCTCATGATAGCTGCTATGTTGAAGAATCTCGCATGCATTATTTGAGCTGTGCTACTACTGCCTGCGCTGTAACTCTCACATCTGCAAGTCGGATTTTATTAAGTTGTTCCTGCTCGCTTTAACCCCGGATTACCTCGCATCATCGTGGGTCGACCGGAAAAAACTTCTGTTTTCTCGATTATTGGACGACGTGTTTGCTTGTTGCTCCTGGTGAAATATTAAACATCGGTTTTATAATTCAGTGAGTGCTCTTAATCTGGATAAAAACTTTTGTGTTTGTTGAAGACGTTGTGAATATGAGTACATTTCAGATGTCGTATCTGTTTCTTTATGCATAGAAATTGTGGCAGTTCGAATGAACTTTTGTGAAGGTTAGATTGTTGTTTTTTAAAACTGAATACCGATGCAACCCCTGATTCTGTTCCCATGCGTAGTTTGACGAACCTTCACTATTTTGATATCGATAATAAGTAGATAACTAATATTGGGGAGAGCTGATAGGTGAGAGGAAAAAACTGATAATAAATGGAAAAAACTAATGAAGGGGAAGTAATCTTATTAAAGACTGGAATGTCGCTTTTTACTTCTATTTATTGTTTCATGACGAGATCTTGCAGATTGAATGAAGTATCACGATTTGACGTCGCAACTGTAGCAAATAGTTTCAGAAGGATTCTGTAATTATATGTGATAGTGATAATGAATCCAGTTCACCGGGCTATTTTATTCATTGGTTGAAGCATATTTTTTAAATAAAAAGGAGTTAAAAACTAGTAAAAAATTTGTGGTTTTGATTGTTTTCTTACTTGGTAGGATGGTCAACGATACTACTCGAAAAAAGTGTAAACAGTTAAATCATTCTCTTGCAGTGATCGATGGTTGTCTATGCTGTTTTGTCACCAGTCGACCACCAGCTTGGTCGATTGGTCGATTGGTGAACGAACCCGGGTTCGAGGCCCGGTGCCGCGGTGGTCAGTTTATGACCATCGCTTGGCTAGAATTGCGAATTGTTGTTTAGAATTAGAATTATTGTCTATGTTGCTTTGTTGCCAGTCGACCACCAGCTTGGGTCGATTGGTGACACCCCCATTTTGGTCGACTGGTGAGCGAACTCGCTTGCGATGCGAGAAGACCCGAGTTCGAGGCCCGGTGCCGCGGTGGTCACTTTATGACCATCGCTTGGCTAGAATTACGGCATGGGACTCGGGTACCAACCCAAGAATGGGTCAAAAAGCTCGTTCCTATCGCCTCATTCTTACTTACTCTTACTGTCATCCAGTGCTCCACAACGTTAGCAGTGAGAAGATTAATTATGCAACATCTTTAACATCATCATCATCATCATCATCATCATCTTCATCTTGACTAGCAGCACAAGTTTCGTCTAACGATGCACGGTTATGAATCATGCGATTGTGTTGTTACAGTGGCGTCTTCTGCCTGAAGTTAGCGCGACCGTCACAAGCCCTGTGATGATGGCTGCGTGTCGGAGGCACATCGAGTACCCGCTCCAAAAAGGGATGTGGACCCTGACAGGAGGGAGCTAGAGTGTTGTCTTTGACTTGAGCTGTTCTCTGTCACTCAGTATCTCTTATGATAGGCAATACTCACCAAACGCCGATACCTGAGATCACTTCAGAAAAGCCTCATCATCCTCTTGCTCTCCATCTCCTCTTGATTTTTTCCGTTCAAAGTTCTAGCATGCAGTTGAAGTTCTTTTATATTCGTTTTAACTTTCTCTATGCTGGCGTGGTATGTTGTTATCTGTAGGGACATTCAACTGAATATTATTTAACATTTGTTCTCTTTGAATGTGTCGATGGCACAATGTGTAAGCGTCAGTAAGCCTTCTGTACAGTAACTAGAAAACATTTTCCCTACTTCCATTCTAAGCATCCGGTACGTAGTTTTTCTTTCAGAACCCAGAAACTTTTTCCTACATTTGCGTCGTGGAAATTTTGAGCTAAGTTTGAAGCATGTTCGAGTTATTTATTTGTCCTGCTCGTTTTGTCTTTGTCATTTTGCGTCTAAGGGAGACTCAGCTCTGCAACAAAGTTTTTCCTTCGTTATACTTCATAATGTGGGAGTCTATTTCGGTTTTGGGTTATACTTTACAGCGAACTGTGAACAAAGAATTAAATGTTACGGAATGTTGAGAATCGAATGATTATAATCGCGCACTCTAAAATTTCACGTCACGATTTTGTTCAAAGTAAATTTTGAATCAGTCTACGTTTTTTAGATCTTGCGTATGGTTTCCTTTTTATAAATTATTATTTGTGTCCATTTCTATTCCCATATTCATAGTTCTCTGCTATGTATAACTGCTTAGCGCTAGTACACTCACACTGAATGGTCATCTTTAGTTAAAATTCGTGCAAACGCTCGGGTTGTCATTGAAGTGTTGCGTTCAATTACTGACTTCAGTTCAGGGACGAGTCCTACCGTAATCTCTCGCAAAATCCTTTTCGTAATGTGCGCTTGATGGAACCTCAACTTCAAAACGTAGCGTTCAGCATTGAAATTCATTTACTGATGAAGTCTGTTGTGGGTAAAGCTTCTTAAGTTATCCATTTGTTTGTTTTCGATAGTTTTCTCACTGTGAGTGACGGCATCCGTGCTAGCGACTTCTGGTCGAATGTCTTTGTTTTTATGAGTAGAACTATTTTATTTCACAATTATTAATTCTCAAACTATCACATAATTGAAGAAAATAACTTCTATATAGGATAACGATTTACGTAAACTTCGCGATCATTTGTTCAGATGCACTGAATGCACTTAGTTCATCTTGCATTATTATTCACCATCCGAAGTATATTTCTAAAATGTAGTGATTTGGGAAGATCAACGTTGAATCATGGTAAGATGGTCGCTGTCGTTAGTGACAGCGACTATGGAGGTAACAGTTTAAATATGTTAGACATACTATTGTGTTATAGACATACTATTATGTTCAAGAACATACCGTACATCAAGGCACCGTTGGAGCAACCTTCTGAAAGACTAGATATTAGTGTTTCTGTTCCATTTACTCTTGGCATAACAAGCATGAGTAACGCTCGGTAAACACTGAGTCTTTTAGAATGGATTCGCATATTTATTCATGTGCAGCTACCTCTATGTGAGCATCTGCTAATAGTATTCTAAGCCGAATAATATGCAACCAACTTACAGTCTATACAAGTATGGCATCCAAGATTTTATATTTTCTTCATCTCATTTTGATGTTCTTCGTCCGTTACCTGCTGCAGCTCTTGACGAAATTTTACCCACTGGTTAATACTAAATGACTGGTCATGACAGCTTGTGATGAACTCCTGCAAGAATAGAAAGCTTTATTTAATCTCTTTATATTGTGCGGTCATGCCGCTCTGTGTCCTTCTGAGCACTAATAAAACGCGTCTCTGCCAGAGCTCGTTCCTCTTCTCAAGCTTGAATGACATCGAGAGCTCGTGGCGTCTCTCCGAGCATCTCCAAACCCGGCTATCTATTTTTATTGTTTATTATTTTTAAGAAGCGCTTTCTAATAGTTTGGGCTTCCTATTGGTTTTTGAGCATAAGCAACATGATCAGTTTATTTTCCATGACATTTTGGGGAAGCATTTATTCTTGATGGTATTGAGGGGGTTTGTAATGTTGCCATAAAAAGGTGTGCTGACAAAAGTATATGACAAGAATTCCTTTCAAGTCTACCCTAGGAAATGGGAATATAACTTTCATAAGGAATATAACATTCGGCCTTTGTCGTTATGGGTAATATTTTTCTGAGTATTTGATTCTTAGTATTGGGGATTTGTAAGTAAGTCGTGATACTTTTTATTAGTGGTTTCTTTGAAACAGTTTTCCTATTATATATCAACAAATTTTCATATTTACACTTGTTTGAACTTGTAATAAGTCTTAAAAAATACATATTTTTAGTTTGCGTTTTTGCTGTTGGTTTGATACATATATTATATCGGTATTTGATTAAATGTCTTCGCTATTGACATTTCACATGCATTTTCTCAGTTCTTATTTCTCATGGCGAGACGAACTCGCGAAGCTTGTCTTCCCTGACTCCACGTATAACCTTCTTCTTGAGCAGTTCGTCCTCTTGCGTTGCCAACAATCTGTAATTGTTCGCATGCCTCGGGGACTGTTGTCGCTAGAACATTCTCTTGTCGCTCTAGAGTTTTGCTTCAAGAAAACCTTTCGTGAAGATAGCACGATGTCTCCGCATGACGCTAGTTTTGCGCACATGGCATCCGCAATTTCAGTAGCCTCTTCTTCCTCCAGCGGTCCTGCCTTTGTCTTTTTCTTGTCTTGTTTCCCAATATTGTTTCAGTGCTAGAATCATTCTGTGCTTCAATTTGAGTGGAATCATTTGTTGACTTCTTTTCGTGAACGAATCGTCTTGATCAACGGTAACTTCAAATTGAGTTCGCTTCTTGGTGTTCAGTTTGTGTTCATAGAATTCTCACGGATACAGCAAATTTATTTGTTCACACAGCGACTTTCATTCTGGAAGGAATTCTTTCAAATTCAGTACATCTATTTTCTTAGTGGTTAATTTTACTTACTGTTGAAAACCTGAAAAATTAAGCATCAGTCATCATATTTTCGATAAAGAAAACTCGGCGGCTCCAGATTTTTAATTATCGCCCAATTCTTGATAATTCAAATTTTTCTGTGGTAGATCCATCATATAATCTTGGAGAAATTTATTCCATGGTGAGTGCAAAAACTGATTTAGTTTGTTTTGCAAGACAAAGTTTCCTCAATTGTGGTAGATTTGCAGCTGTATTGGTTTTTGTTTATGCAAATTTATTGAATTCGTTTTCTAGTCGTCACAACATATAACCTTCCTTGCAGATATTTTCTGTGGTCAATATTTTCGACCCATGATTTTAGTTATGTTTAAATCCATGCCCTCGTCTCACTCCGCAAGTTTCTCAATGTTAGTAAACACTGATATTACGAGTGGCTGCATTTCGAAAACCCTGAATAATAATTCAACGACGCCGCTGAAATTCACCTGCGGAACAGATGTTTGTTTACCACGGGCTTCCATTTTTCTCTGAGCATCTGATCTCAAGAGCCTGCAGTCGAGCACCGTCCGCTCCATTCGAGTGCTACTGAACAAAATGATCCGAAAATGTCATCCCCCAAAACGAATAAAATCTGTATTACTCATTTGGCATATATTTGATTGACCATCCAGCGCAACCTTCGGAAATTAAGTTTTTTTACTTCAATCAAACTTTCTATCATTGCATCAATTATTTTCTCTCAAAAGGGGTCACTGATAATTGTATTTGTGTATTTTCGGAAGGCATGAACTTTGCATTCATTTCTCTTTCTCTAGTGACTTATGGTTTGGCGACTTCCCCTTTACTCAACGTCCTCTTGAGAAGTGCGCTCCCTTACGCAAACAGAGAACTGTGTCGTTTGTGTCTCTTTGGATAAAGTGTGGATGTTTTTGCTGCACTTGCGGCTAAACAAGAGACTGAGCCCTGACTCCTGCTGGGATGCTCGCGAACTGTTTTTGCTGCCTTGGACCCAGGGACCGAACGCACCACACTCGAGATCGTTCATCAAAGACGCCAAGCTTTTCGGACTTGACCGCTAGGAGCACCTTGCGTCGTCTAGTAAGCGCACTTCATAGACCACACAGCGTTCTTTAGAATGACGCCTTTGAAGAAGTTTATGTGCCCAACAAAGATGAGGTCTTATTATGAAAATAAGCTATCTTGTTTGGTTGTAGTAAATTTAAAGGTTGTCAAAGAATGGAGTTATTTTCTCTGATAAATTCTTCATTTATCTGAATTTCGGAAGGCTATTTGTCTTGAGTGCTGAAAGGGTGTATAAAAATTTGTTTATATTATCTTCCCCATCTCTTCTATCGCTTACCGGAGCCCGTTCATTAGTTTCTATTACGTTTTGTATTAAGATGCAGTATCTATGAAGTCCACTTGTGTTTAGAATTGTTTAATGATGCAATGAAAAATACTAGGTAGATTGAAGGTAGAGAAGTTGAATTGTGAATGCACATAATCAGTCTTGAGTATTTTTAAGCCAACTTATCCGTGCTTTTTATCTTCGTTATCTTTTCTCTGACGTGAAGATTAACTCCATTATTTATTCTCTTCATATGAAAACATATTTTATGGGAGAAAATATCAATGTAAGGTAAACTGTGAAACGAACCATGCACTAGTTCAAATTAATGTGGTCATTTAACATTTTTATATCATTTACACTGTTTTCGTCTGAAATGAAAACTACACGAGGCCTTTGGGGACTATTTAAGTAAATCTCATAACATACAGAAGTTTGTGGCTGATTTTCAAGTCATTTGAGGATGGTCTTTCTTGCTTAAAAATTCATGTAGTAAAAAATTCGCATTCCGTAGAATCTTCATTCAATTGTCATGGGAACTTTTAAACTGAAAACCAGCCAAGTTTTATCGACTTGAGAGCATAAATTCCAGCGCTCGTGTCGCCACATTGAAACGGATGACTTTAGTGGCTGTCCCCGCTTTCATTTATAGGATTTCTCGTTGCCGCAAATTTTGGCCCTGGTCTCATCTGGTTAAGTGCTCTGCGCTTTTGTATGAGCTTCAATGTACCGAGCACAGCACAGGGCCTGGCCTGCAGGGTCCTATGTTATCTTTATTGATACGAAATTCAGGCTTTTAGTATTGTTTCTTAATACGAAATCCAGGCGTTTAGTGTTGTTTCTTAATACGAAATCCAGGCGTTTAGTGTTGTTTCTTAATAGGAAATCCAGGCGTTTAGTGTTGTTTCTTAATAGGAAATCCAGGCGTTTAGTGTTGTTTCTTAATAGGAAATCCAGGCGTTTAGTGTTGTTTCTTAATAGGAAATCCAGGCGTTTAGTGTTGTTTCTTAATAGGAAATCCAGTCATGATACTCATGTTATTGTTTCTTGATACGAAATCCAGACGATTGGTGCTTTGTGGTGAGACTGACTAAAATTTTGAAAGTTGCTGGAGTTGCAACGTTAGGAATATGGTGTTACTTATGAAAATGATATTATTCAAATGTTACTTACAGTCCTGCTCCATGTGAAATAAATGAGTGTCGACATGGTAAACGTAATTTGTTACATTTTATCTCTTCGCGTGATCGTTTTTTCTTGTCGATCCTTGTTTCACTGTTGCAACAGAGTAGGAAAAATACTTCAACCATCCTGCTTTATAACATAGAGATCTAGGTTAAAGCTCTAAATGAGGTTCTCTTATGTGTGACATTCTAATATTTTACGTCGAAGATTCACATTTATGATTATTCATTATTTGAATTCATTCTTACAGGATGTTCCTTGTGGATGTGTTCTTTATTTTTTATCATTAGTTATTCGATGATGTACACGCATTTTTCAGTGTCTAACTTTCAATGAATGTATTTTAAACAGAAATTATAGAACTCAATCTTATGAACATCGTACAGTTGTATAATAATGTTTTGTATGCGTATTTTGGATCAAAATTATGATGAAGCAAAGAAAATTCTCGATGAACTAATGCAAATGCAATGACTAAATCATGTCAGTATTCCTTGTTGTGCATGAGGCACCCATTATCACCAGCCGAGCACATGGCGTTGTTGCAGAGATAGAAGAGATGCAGAACAGAGCAACGAGTCGGTGCGCCTGTCCCTGCAAGGAGTAGCAGTGCGGCAAGAAAGACGACTCCCCTCCCTCGCGTCGCCGGCCCTTGGGGACATCAAAGCAAAGACTGGCTCGTCCGTACAATAATGGACTGCTGCTTGAGGGCAACTGCGCGAGACAGCAAGAGGTCAACATCGACATGTGACAATAGCTCCGCGCATCGACGAGCGACCATTTTCTCTGTTCCTGCTTGTTGCTGTCTTCCCTACAAATGTGAGGGAATCTGGCCGGCCAAATTCCAAGGCCTGAACCCAGAACCTTGTCGTCGTAGTGAAGGAGCATGGGCAGCAGTTTTGAAGGCAGTATATGTAAAGAGTGCTGTCGGAACGATGCTTGAATCAATGAAAAAACGACTTCCTTGTTTTTCTTGATACGTCAGAAATGTAATGATAATCATGCAGTAAAGGTGAGACGATTTCACACTATTCAAGGTGATTGTGGCATTATATTTTAAATTATACAATAACGTAAAATTTTTGTTTGTTCTATGAAGAAATTCCGTTATTTTTATCAAGGATATGGGAACACGATCATTTTGTTAGAGAAAATTACTGTGAAATATCGTTGATAGCTAGCATTCAAGTATACAATGATGTATTTGTGTTTGTGGAAAAAGCTTTGCTGTGATTATCTTATTCGATCGTAAGTAATCTTGTAGTTTTCGCTCAAAGTATCCTCGTAATTTCGGAAGAGTCAATACGTGCTGTGGTTCATAACGTTCGGCTTGCGTACATGAACAATATGCTACGGAATTTTGCTGAAGGGTAACACACGTGGCTGAAATAAATACTACAGTATTTGTATTAAACTTGAGCGTAACGTTACATTTAACTTGGTCACAAGTTTACTATACTTCAGGCGGATGTCTGGGGCTCGCTAATCTTGACAAGATCCGAAATTTCTAGTTTCGATTGCCCCGGGGGATCAAAACTGGAGGTAAATACAATGAAATAACTAATTTACTATCCTACGTTTGTTTCTTGTGTAAAATGCTCGCAATTCACGAATGGACTTTGTACAATGGAAGTGCACTCTAATGATAAATCGTATTAAAAAACCTAATAGCAATTGTTTGTTTCTCTAAATCAGTATTATCATCACAATGAAGCTTTTGGTTGAAAGCTTCACCCTTCACAATTCCACTTAGTCAGTACCTATAAAAAAAGACATTATTCTCCTTAACAGCACCAGTGCTGTCGTATCCCCTATACTCCTGTTCACATGCTCAACTTACCACTCCATTCTTTTGATGCATGGATTTTCAGAGCATATATTCTTTGGAACCGTGATCGATTTGGTCGTTACTAGCTTTTTATGGTAGACGAGCGGCGGTGCCCTGGTGTTGTGTCAATGGTGTCCTTTACAAAATATTGATTTGGCTGGCGCTTGATGAGCAGCCGTCGTAGTTCTGGTGAACACTACAACCCGAACCGCAGTGCGTCGCTCTCATTTCTCTGCACCCAAAGTATTCTGAACAGAATACAATTTGCTGCTTTTTTAAAGTTAGGAATGGATAAAACATTACCTGGATGTTACTGCTATGAGCTTTTGCTTCATCTCTTTGTCATGTGTACTAAATTGTTATAAAAAGTTGTGGACAATGAAAATAATCATTTACATTTTTCTCGGGAAATTTTTAAAACCTCACGGTCTCTGAGAGACACAATCTGATCGATGAATGTTTTTGACAGTAATAGCGTGTTGGATGAGGATACGTTTTCTTTCTCCACTTTTCCCATTTTACAACAATCCATTCTGTCTCGAAAAGTGACTGCAATCGGTTCTAATATGTTTCTGCTAGCTTTTGTTTTTACTTTCAGTGACAGTATACACGTGAGGTTCTTAAAAAACTGTTACGCGTCTCAGGTTGACGTCTCAGATCGATTGTGTGATTCAAGTCGTTCATTCTTTATTGTCTTTCAACATCATCAAAAAACTGCTTCAAATATGGCACTTCTTGAGGGTTTTGCTGTATCACTTGCATGATTTGTTGGGATTCTTTATGTTCTATGCTTTACTTATAGGCTTCTTTCAAATTATCTTCTATGTACTGTACAATTTACATGTATATAGAAGTGCATGAATACTCACCACTTTTGGAGAGTATGTGGGATGCACGAGTCTGTGGAGTAAGGGAAGTGCTTGATGGTGAAAGTATACTTTTAGTTAATGTTATCGGTGATTTTTTGCTTGTTTTTATTTTTTTCCTTTCGTTCGTCCTCCTACTACGGTTGTGCACTGAAGCGAGGTATCCTGTGGTACACTGAAGCGAAGTATCCTTTAGGATGTCTTGAGGTACACTGAAGCGAAGTATCCTTTAGGATGTCTTGAGGTACACTGAAACGAAGTATCCTTTAGAGTGTTTTGAGGTACACTGAAGCGAGGTATCCTTTAGTGTATCTTGAGGGATAGGTGCACCTAAAAAGGAGAACACGAAGCTTCGTGAAACCGACTTTCTGCACGAGTTTTTTGACACATTTCTGTCTTTATTGTACAATTTTTCATTTAGTTGCAATTTTTTTGACCCTGCTAAACTGCTTTCTGAACGAATACGGTGGTTGAATCATTTACATAAAATTTAATATTTTTATGGCAGACCTCTTTCATCTCCCCTTCCTGTGGATCAATATAGTAACTTATCTGCAGCCCATTTTCTAACCTTTTACTTCCTGACCTTTGATTGTCATTTTTAAAACCGCCCGTCTAACATATTTTTCATTCTTTACGCGTTGAGTTTTCTCTCGCTAAGCACTTGTATATGTGTTCTTTCAATATAAATCTTATTTTATCTTTCCATTGATGCCTCTTTCACTCTTTCATTCTTGACTCATATTTTTTTTCATCCGAGCATCTCTGGCCTTTTCCAGCTATTCTGCTAAATCATGTATCGCCTATATTCTCTCTCTCTGGAATTTTTCATGATTTCTTCTATAACCTTCCACTGTGCTTTTTAAGACCCCGCCACCCGTCAGCTCTCCCACCGTCTTCTGCACAGCCCGCCACCCAATCAGCTTCCCTCAACCGAAGAGGCTGGACTCTGAAGACGTCGTTTCGCTACTCTCCATGACGCACATGTGTGTCGCATTTCTTCCTCAATGTTACAATAACATAAATCCTACCAATTGAGATTGCTGTCTCAAGAAAGTTCGAATGTCATGTTTTATACTGAGGTTGCCACCGTCCTTTGAATTGCATCTTCCGAGCCATAGCGACTTTCCGTTCAAAAACACCCCACTTTATCATTGACTTCAATTTCCGGTTTGAATATTTCGGCCTGCCTTTGCCATGCCTTCTGCCGCGTTCCGGAGTCCAACTCGAGCAAGAAAATGTGGACACCTACTCTGAAAGACGGGAGGTTCACTTATGTAGTTCAGTTCAAGGCACGTCAGCGCCTTGCATTGTGAATTGAGGTCTGTACTCGAGGAGAAACTGTTGCAGAGGTGCGTAATGTGAGCTCCCTTATGAAAAGTCTGTAGTTCGGTTCTTAAGTGGAACCACAAATATCTGAAATACCATTTATAGCTTCATGGAATGTGAACAACTATGCTCAAAATTTGTTAGCAGATTATGACGTGTGACGAAAGACCGATGTACTCGATATCAAAACTGAAAATAATTAACTTTTGTGTGCACTAACATTGCCGTGTGAGCAGCGTCTGGTAAAGTGCGAGGGTGTATTTTGAGATGTCAGGCTTAAGGTTTACCTCATCATCGTCCTAAGCAAAGTCAGTGTATTTCTACGTTCAATTTTGATCTCTGAGTGTCATTACTTCTGTTCGCTTGTAGTTCATGACAATATTATTAGCTGAAAATGCCGTGAATCTGTTATAATTTTGCTTATTGTATTGTTTTGTAATTGATATGTACTTGACATAGGAGCATGCATTTCTAAAAATACATTTGGATGATTGTATTTATCATAAATTACAGCAAGAACATTCATTTCATGCGTAGCTTTTTCTAGTAGTTTCATGCGCATAAATTGTATAGCTCAATGACGCCTCTACGGGGGTCTAAATAATTTGTTAATATTTTTGTTCGATATATTGATGCGGTAACGGCACTCTTAATTGTTTTTGAAAGTGCATTTGGCCAATTGGTTCGGTGAACTGTACTTGTTCGCATAGAAATATTGTGTGCTGACCGGCCTGTCTGTATAAAGAGACGACGTGCTGGCTAGTGGGGGGCCAATCGCGGCATAATTAGCATGAGGCTCATTGCACTCATTCTCTCCCTATGGTAATGTCATTAAAAATTGCATTGCTGTTTACTTGAGCCCATGTAGTTATTATCTCGAGAGCCGGTATCTCCGGCTGCCTTTCCGTCCTGGAGGCCAGTGGCATCGTCGATCTAAGGTTTCTTAATTAATTCCAAGAAAAATGACGGTGGCATTTACCTGAAGCTCTTCATTCATTATTACCGTTGAGAAGGTGCCGCGCGTGTTATGCGAGGGAAGCGCTTGCACACAGACCAGATCTATTCCACACGATGACTATCGCTCTCTCAGCCTCCCCTGCAGTAGTGTAGGCAGCCTTTGCTCCTTCCGAATATGCGCTTGCTAAATTGATGACCCCAGTCTGCGGGTTGTGTACACCGGACTGCTAGATGAATATGCCCCTATTAGCATTGTTTATTGGCTTCTCAAGATTAGCATAGCTCTGTGCCAACCGTTCTTAGCTCCGACGTCCCTGTTCAACAATAGCCTCCCACTTTCATTTCTTGCTAACGCTAGAATTTTTGGCTTGCTGGTTGATTTTGCTTCAAAGAACTCTCGTTCAAAAGTTTTGAATGAGTGTGATCAGTCAAAAGCCATGAATTCGTGGTTTTATTTTTCTAAGAACATGCAAACCAATCTGGTGATCTGTTTGTTTCACAAAAAAGTTGCGGGAAACTTTTGATGTGGATACTGCGCCAAGCGTTCCCTAATGCCACCTTCTACGCTGGAGCTTTGGAGTAATTTTGAAAGTGGCCAAAGTCAACCTCTCTCTCCGGCATCTTACCGACGCTGCCTCATACATCTATTACTGCTACAACGCGCATGTATTATAATGGCGGGAGTAGCTTCTGAGAAGACCATGATGAAAATGCCCTGTCATCTTGAGCTGCTGTTCATTGTTGTCATAGGGAACATTTTTGCATATCTCTGACTAGGTGCGTCTCATTGCTAGTGTCACTTGGTATCTCCGGCAATAAATAAGCAGCGCGTCAATTGTGACTCCTGCTCTTTCTTTCCATGAAATAAACTCGTGATTATCATGCGACAGGAGCTCGACTCGCACAAGGGGCTGCTGTGGGTGCACATTAATTGTTTTTTATATTTATGCATAGGTTGTTTTCCCTCGATGTATTTGATAGCTGTGCACCTTCGCCTCATTTCTCTTTGATATGCTAATAGTGGACGGCCACCGTCGCGGAGACCAACGTCCCCTCCGGTTTGTGGCGAGAATTTGTGCTTGGCTGTTTATTAGAATTCGTATTTTATTCAAGTTCCTGGAGAGAAAATAGTTATCGAAGAGTCGGTAAGCTAACTCAGCTGTCAACTTGCGAGAGTTGTTTCGATCCCTCGCTTTCAGTTTCATCTATTCTTTACCGACGCTCTAATTGACCGAGAATTTAGGCCTAACGTTTGTGTCTTGCGGCGACAGAAATTCTTCACATGGGCGGCACTAAGAAGCATCTTATTATGTGGTGCACCTCCTCTCATAAATTATGCCTTCCCTGATCTCTATTAAAATATTGTTTTCAGAATATATACTTGACGTACATATGTTCTTCTCTGTCCTCCCTCTTGTGCTCATTATGTATGAGAACTCACGGAAATTTATTCTTTTACTAATGAGACAATTACTCGAATATTTAATTCATTTCAAGTCTGATCGCACACGCAATAAAAATGGTTCAAAGTATAGTCGGCTTGTTGACAGTGAGTTTACAGTAAGCTCAAGAATAAATGTTTCCGTGGAAACTTAAATTTATGTTGGCAGAGCACTTATACTTATGAACTCCGTCATCGGTTTATATTTTCTTCAAGAGTCTAAATTTAAGGTTTTGCATTACTTAATCGTCTTTGTACACTTGTGCAATCTGCTCTATTTTCTGCCCTATCACAGAGCGTTGCCAATTTGTAATATTACTTTCAAATTTATTCTTGATTTAGCTCTTCTTTTTTAGAATCACTGCACCCACTTGACTCGTAAATTCTCCCACTGACTTCCTAGTTCTTGTTGATCAGCTTTGTTTTCTCCCTGTTCTTTTAGTCATATAGGTTTTTTCTCCTTCAATTATTGTTCTTCCTTCTCCCGACATTATTGAACAGTTTTTTTTTCCAAATTTTCGCCATTATTTTCTAGACACTTATTCTTTCATATTCACGTACGTTTCACATTCCTCGTCAATAATGGGATTTGTGAACACGTGTTAGTGTTATTTTGAATGTTTTAACGTTAGTTGTGCTCAACTACTTTCAATCGCCGATCAGTTTTAGCTTCTGGCAAACGTTTGTTTAAATAAGGGCTTTCTCTTAACAACTTCTGTTTAAAAATAATTCTTTCATTCTCTAATGCAGAAATCGATGCTCTCCTCAGTTTAATATTGCATCACTTCACATGTCTGGCACGGCATGTCATGTTCTGTAACGACAACTTTTTCGCTCTGCTAGCATAATTTCTATCTTTTTGTGTCCCTTTCATGCAACTATTAGCACTCAAATGCTCATTTGTATTTAACAAAGAAAAATAATGAGTCTTGTGTTCAGGAAATTCAGGAAAAAGGTCTAGACTTCCATATTGTAATATCGCACTACTAAAAGCATTAATTCACAGTAATTTAGTGGTTACTTAACTTGAACTAGTCTTTGATGTATCGTCGTCCCCCCTATGCCTCACGCCGAGGCTTCGAGACTCGAGCTTTATTGTGTTGTCTCCATCCCGTTTTACGTTGTGCCTCCTGCTATCCC
>VCRD01000063.1:313948-339609 GCA_006783055.1 Trinorchestia longiramus | reverse complement strand
TACTATCCCGTTTTGTGCTGTATCTTCTACTATCCCGTTTTGTGCTGTATCTCCTGCTATCCCGTTTTGTGCTGCATCTCCCGGTATTCCGTTTTGTATTGTCTCCTGCCATCCCGTTTTTCATTGTCTCCTGCCACCCCGTTTTTCATTGTCTCTTGCTATCCGGTATTGTCTTCTGCCATCCCACTTTATGATGTGTCACTCACCATCCCGTCTTTCAAGAAGTGCTCATGTGCTCGTCCGCACATCAACTCTGTGGCTGCGTGCAGCGAGAGCTCTGTACGCTAGTTTCTTGCTGCTCCAGTTATGATTTTATTATGACTTTCTTATTGCTACGAGGTACATCAATCATCTTTTTAGATCAGACTCCCCTAGTAGGATTCGATATTTGACGCGAAGTTACGTTCTGTTACCACTTTGTTCCGGAGCTTCCGTACTAAAGGTGTAGAATTAGAGCGACCCCCAAACGTAGGCGCGCTGAGTTGAGTGCTTTTTGTTTTTGAAAAGTCATTTAAATTTGTCATGATACATGTTCCTCATTGATAGTGTTTATACTTAGCATTTTAATTGTATTTTAAAACAGCTATTAAAAATATACATGGAAAGTTTTTCAAGTGCATGTTTTTTTGGTCAGGAGAGTTTCTTGAAGTGAGATTTAGGAGCCACAAATTTTCAAGTCTAAATTTTTCGTTCAAGTTCTCTTAACTTCGTTGAAACTTTTTCTACTGGAGCATTACAACTGTAGGAGCTCTACATTGAGTACTCTAAGCTACGCAGCTACTGATGCTGAAGGGGATATCTGTTCGATTATATTTATATAATTCACACGCTATGAACAACTTCAACACTTTGCTGCCTATGACGATTGGCTCGTTCAGCTTCTTCTTACCAACGGTGTTTTATATTATTTTGTTGAAAGTAATTCTTCATTGTTTACACTCTTTCAGTTATCTTTGATAAATATGTTTTCATTATTTGGAACTAGTCAAAGAGGATACAAGAATTCTTTTAGAGTGCAAGTTTCAATGGTAACATATCTTTTCCAATATTTTATTTACGTTCAATGACGCTGTTGCAGTATTTTACTTTGTAGGAATATTATTCCTATTTGTTACGAACGACAAATGTTCTCAATTTATAGTAATTAATTAAGGCAGTTCATTTTTTCTCCCACCTGATATTGAGACGTCTTACCTTGCATTTTTCATGACATATTCCACATGCGAATTATCTCGTATCATTGGGAGAATAAATGACGTGTATCAGTGTTGCCACAACACATTCACAAATTTTTTATCTCATCTCAGCTGAATATAAATGCGCTACGTAAAAGAGGAACTGCTTCGAATGTTCTAGTACCAGACAAAATTAAGTACATACAAGATAATTCCTTGTCGGCAGATAATGTGTGAAATGTATTCATCTTCTTGCTTTGGCATCTAATGATGCATTTTTATCGAGCTTTTAATTACTTTTATCACATCATTCAAAAACTGTTCCTAAACTAATTGGAACGAGCGAAAATGTTCAGAATTATACATTCTTAAAACTTTTGTTACATTTAATCTAAGCCTATTTCCGGGATCATTCTCTGTTGTTAATAGGTGTAAATGTGATTGGTCTTATATCTGTAGAAATTAACATAACTCTTTCAATATCGGCGGTGCTGAAGGGCCTGTACATCTGTTTCGTTGTACTCCGGAATATTCGTGATGCCGTTCCTACTAATTCATTCACTTCCAGTTTTTTTCTTCATCATAATCTTCCATGCGCAGCAAAGGAATTACACACGCACTCCTCGGTTACGGAGGTTGAAAAACTTCGCAGAAGAAAGTAGTGAGCTGAATATAAAGTGAACATATAATACCTTTTGAAGCTGGTTGTATTGTTAGAGATGTAATTGATGTCGAAAACGTTACAACGGAAAGCTTTGTGTTCGTGCAGCACGATACCAGTTAGGTGCGTTACCGAAATACGTAAGAACCCTTGGCTTAAGTGTTCCCTAATCCCAAAAGCTGGATCACTAACGGATAATCTTACTTAGCTCCTGGTCTCGCAATGCACGTCCGTACATCCGTGCTAGGAGCGCAGACGCTACAGTGACTCTTCCTTGGGCGCCTCATAACAGTGCAGTGACGGTTGTGCACTTCCATCATTGCCCTCTATTTGGTGGAACTTCCGCTCGTCACATCCGAGGGAGGTGTACAGTTTACTAGTCGTACGCGTGTTGTCATACGGAGCCCTGTGTGCTTAACTTGCAAAGACCAACTCTGTTGTCGTGATTGTCAACGTTGAAAGTTGCATCCCATTCACGACCGACTGTCAGCGTTGAAAGTTGCATCCCATTCACGACTGACGGCCAACGTTAAAAATCGTATCCCATTCACGACTGACTCAGCGTTGAAAGTTGCATCCCATTCCCGACTGACTGTCAGCGTTGAAAGTTGCATCCCATTCACGACTGATTGTCAGCGTTGAAAGTTGCATCCTATTCCCGACTGACTGTCAGCGTTGAAAGTTGCATCCCATTCACGACTGATTGTCAGCGTTGAAAGTTGCATCCCATTCACGACTGATTGTCAGCGTTGAAAGTCGCATCTCCAGTCACTCTGTGGCAGCATCGCGTGTCGCTTCATGTCACGCTCTCTAGAACTACATGGTGCGCGTGAAGGGTTACTTTAGATAAGGCAAGAAGTGGTGCTGCTTATGTGACCGTGTGCTGAAGTTCATAATTCTTTGCTTTGTGTGTATTGTAACGGCCACACAATTATTAACTCAACACAACTTACAGTTACAATCCCTGCCTATGCAGTCCTCAGTAAAAACTAGCATCCTCTGTATTACTGACTCCTGCTGTACTCAAAACTATTATTTGCACACGGTACGCAAACACAAGACCACTCCTCGCTAGCAGTACACAAACACAAGACCACTCCTCGCTAGCAGTACACAAACACAAGACCACTCCTCGCTTGCAGTACACAAACACAAGACCACTCCTCGCTAGCAGTACACAAACACAAGACCACTCCTCGCTTGCAGTACACAAACACAAAGCTATTTACTCTGCTGCTGTCGAGCAAAGCTCTAAAGCGTCGGGGATTCGTGTTACCATGACAACTGACCTCTTCACAGTCTTCTACTTCAGTTATGCTACCGACGATTGAAGACATTTATTACCAATTATGATTTTTCCCAGTGCGTTGCAGGGAACTTGTTAATGGTGAGCAGCGTAGATTGATATGATTACTATATGTATAGATGCTTCTATCGAGAGATTTTATCTCACTGCACTAAGATGATTCACAATGTTCATTTCTGTGTGATTGTTAATGGAGTATTTTCCATGCTTAAAAACAAAAAACAATTGTATATTAGTTTTTTTACTCACCAAAGTGTAAAATTAATCACTCCTACCTATGAAGTTTTATTACTTCATGTATTCTCGTATTATGCATCCTTGCGTTTGTCATTGTGTGTTGTTCATTATAATCGTAACATGAACATGTGTTTGTGAGTCCAGTGATTTGCGTGTTGTTGCTGATAACATGAACATGTGTTTGTGAGTCCAGTTATTTGCGTGTGGCTGCGGTGGTTAAACTAAGAGTATAAGCTTAATAATGAGTCCAGTTATTGAACGAGGCATGTGCCGGCGTTGCGAGGTAGCGGTAACTTTGGAAAGTTCGTGCATTGTGAAGTGGTGAGAGGACGGCCGATGTTTACAGGAAGTCTGGTCCCCTCAACAATGGTCATTAGGTTAACAACAAAGACCATGAATAGCCACCAAGGCTCTGGACATCCGTTCCTCCAATGCTCATTGTTACTTAGCACTGGCCTCCAATATGGTCAGTGCTATGGTGTGACCAGTCCCAGACTTCTAATTGCCCTCCCTCTGCGTCCTGTGACACCTCCTCGTGACTCAAAGTGTCCGATTTCCAGTTGGATGTTTCAGATTAGTTGCCATAAGTTCATTTCATCCTCAAGCGTTTCTGTTAATTTGGAAAATGTATTGTTTTCATTAGCAAGCGTGGATGTAGCGTAAAACCTGCTCCTTTCGACATGGGATCCTCACATGAATTCTGAAACTGACGTTTTAAAAATGTGCCATAATTTTGACCTTTAACTACAATGTTTGTGTTGAATAGAGGGTCCCTTGCCTCAAAAGCCTTAAAAATTTCCCTATAACCAAATAAATATTTTGATTATCTGTGTAAGTTGAAGGTTTTGGTTAAAGGAAAAATTTCTGTACTACCGATCAAAAATAGTGTTGCTTAAATTTTGTTATGAGTGCTACCTACATTTTTGATAACGATGTTATTTTCGTTTTATTTGTACAAGAGGTAGCTACCTTTATTTTCTGGAACACAATATTCTTATTCACGAATGGCTTTTTAGTTTAAATTTGTGTGGTTATCCTATTATCACGTATGTTGGTAAAAATTTATCAAAGGAATTAAAGAGTCATGTTGCAAAACGTATTCTAATGGATGTGCGTGAAAACATACAGGGTCGTGCAGCTAAATTGGGGCTAACTTTAACAGCACATATCTTCCGTAATTTCTAACCTATGACTAAATTCTTTTTTTACAGACAATCCTTAAGCCCTTTGCTATAATATTTCAGATTAAGATCTAGCATATTTCGCTAAAATATGGCGGAATTAGCGCGAAGAACGACCATATGTATACCGTCAAAAAAACGCATTCCTCTTTCGTACCAGAAATCTGTAACTTTCACACGCTTTCTCATTATTTCACCGAACAATAAAACCATTCTGTTACCATTTTCTTCTCAATGTTGATCGTTACGTTCAGAAAGCTGTTAAACTTTGGAGCGGAGCCTAACTGCAGGGGTTGTAGCAGAGATACGGCGCTCGCTAATACGATTGGCGCTTTTTCTCTTGGAGGTCGGAGAGCCTAGCGTCGCATTTACGGCGTACGTTGCGATGTTGCCGACTAATGGCCAAACTTGGGTCAATTGACGGCCGCCACTGCGCCCTCTCTAGCGACCAAACTGCAAAAGCTCCAGTCCGTATCCCGGAGTAAATTTACTCTAACTCCTAAATTTTGGAGTTGTCTGTTGAAAGAAATTTCTGAGTACTTTGTTTACTTCTCTTGTCATGGCACTGGGTTTAATCACGTGGATAATAGGTATATCGCTCTCTGACTAAGTTTACCTAGGTTATGTTGAAATACATTTTATTCCGTGTGACGCTTTGTTGTGGGCTCACAATCATTGCAATCTTTACAAATATTTTCATGTGGAGCAGAAAGTACACTTAATTGTAGCACTTGAGAAACTTTCTCTCAATATCCTTGAGAAAGTATAGGACAAGCTGCACGATCTCATACAATAACTGTATCTCTCAAGACCCTGCTGTGCTCGTGACTGCGTTTATGATCCCAGATGCACCCATGCTCTCACTGTTGTTAATCATATTCGAATGTAGGGTCACCAACCCCTGGCCAGGGTCCCTGATTTTGCATGTAGTTTATACGCGTGATCCATGCTTACTAAAGCTGTAAGCTCATGCTGCAGTTCAGATAACTCTGAGGTCAAAGCAATGAAACAACTGACTCACGTGAACCACGCTCAAACGGCCGCTGATCTTTTATCTAAGGACCACATCGTACCTACTTGTCCTTTTCTCTTTTGGTGAATTCCTCATTTGTGTTCAAAATTGCTGTCTGGGAGACAGCCACGGATGTAAGGCTGCTCCCATGAGGGCCGAGTAGACTGTCAGCTGTCCTTCATTGCTACTCAGTTTTATTTTAGAAAATAATTTCTGATGTCATGCTAGTGCATTCCTTTATTTGTACTTGCTGGAGTCCGAAGTTCAGGTATATTTACCACATGCAATCTGAATCTGTGTACCTGAAAGCGCTATTTTATTAGTGAGGCATTCTTGCTACCCTTCTTATAAGTGTTCCTTTCTATATCAATTTGGATCAACGACCCAAATTAAGAAGCACAGGCTCAAAAGGTCTACAGCTCTGCCCTCGTACTGGCCTGTGGAACAAAACTGAATATTTTATCAGTCGTTGGAGTCACAGCACATGGGTAGGATGCTTTTGTTGTCTAGCTCATCAAAAAATAATTGTAGTTTTAGTTGTTGTTAACTAATATTTATTGTTTTTAGAGATATACTACTTTGATCGTATTTATTACTAAACCTTGTTTTATTATTGATTTCCATGATTCTGGTTGGTCTTCCTTGGAGCCAATTCGGTGTAGACGTCAGATTGCTGACTAAGCGCTCCACTTGCGGGATTATTTTTGACTTTTCGAGTCGGTTTTCAATATATCCGAAAGAGTCAGGTAACAGGAATTCAGACTTAGGGCTTCGTTTGGGATTACAATAGAATTTCAGCAACAAGAGAAATGAGACGCTGCTTCTCCTAGCAAATTGCTTCTCTTGTAAGATGGCTTCCCTCCTGATATGCAGGAAGAATTCTAGGGAGTATTATTTTACTCTGTATTGAATTGTCAGGATAACTTCCTATGTTAATTGTAAAAAAAAATTATGTACCGGTGTTACTGAATTACGTTATTGTTATTGTTTATGGAATAAAGTATTGTTTTACTCAATCAAGTGTTATTTTGTTTTCAAATTTGATTTTGTGTTTCCGGATAACATGGCAAGTTTCACATGCAATATCTCAATCCTCAGCATCCCTTGTCTTACTTTCCTGATATTTTTATCCGTGTGATGGATGTTATTTGCTTAAGATATTTTTTACGAGCACTACCTCCCATCGTACCCCTTTTCATACCTCGGCAGACAGCCAGGGAGCCGCTGTGATTTCACCCCCTGAGATGACTTGATGTTCAGTTGCAGGTGGCAGCGAGCCGCCGTGCCACCACTCACGCTGATGAGCCGCTCATGCATGGCGTCTGTGGCGGCCGCTTTACGCGCCTCCAGCGCCTCTGCACTTGTGGCCTTCTGAATTCTGACGCTTTTGCCTTCGTGCTGTTCTTTGTGTCACTGCTGATGTTACTTTTCTTACTGTTATTGTTACTTCATGTGTTGCTTGTATTTCTGCTTGTGCTGTAATTTACGCTCATGCATTTATGCTGCATATTCAGTTTTCGCCTTTTCTCTTAGTCTCGTTGCTGCCACTGCCTCCACACAGCAGATAAGCCAGAACTACAATTTTATGTAATCTTCTACTGGTGTAATCGAAAACAATTTTATAATTGGGTCGTTTTAATAAGCTTTTATTGCAATTTTAGTTGTGTTTTCCGATTTGTTCTATGAGTCTTCTATAGTTGCTGCTACTTCGATCTTCATTGGAACCATACATTTCTCAACAGTTGCATTGTAACTGCCGCAGCGATGATCTCTACTGTCCAATATTTGTGTGCGTTGGTGACAGCGTGTGACTGCTCATGTAGACAACCTCGTCGAACTTAGATAAGAAAAAATAACCACCATAATTTTGCGTTAGTACTCGAGTTTGTGTTGTGTTGACAGTTATCTCCTTGAGATTTACCTACATGTAAAAGTTGTTCATTAAAAATTTTTAATACTTGAAATATTCGATTGCTCGTTACATAGACACTCTAACATTTACAAATCCTTGTGAGGTATTATATACGTAACTGCTTTAAAATCCTGCCCATGTTACCTCAAATAACCATCTAATAAGCTGCAATATTTTAAAGACATCAACGATTTATGTGGAGCTGCACGAAAAAATGCGGACACCTTCCTGGTTTACAGAGTTCAATTAAGTTCTCTAACATCCTCTTCTGTATTCTTTTAAATTTTCATGGGACTGCATGAGGGATAGAACAGGCACTCTGTTATGCAGTGTTGCTTTATTGATTATTGATTACTTTGGAACAATGTGAGAACACCTGGACCGCAGTCTTCTTCTTCTATTTTTTTCATGGTACAATTTTGCTGCACATAACTGTTCCTTCACGGTAATTTTAGATCATGTTAAAATCAATGGAAAGCCGTCTTGGAATTAGTGTTCGCCTTACATGCTTTTCTAATACATAAATCGCATTGTTTTGAACATTGTTCACGAATATTTCTGAAATCGAGTAACTTCCTACGCGCTGGAGAAGTCTATATTGATGAGAAAAAAATGTCTATTCAGAGGAATCATTTAGACCACTAGAATTTCAGTGGAATGCCGTATTGACAGCATGTTCACCTAATAAGCCAGGGCTTCGTAGCGGATTGTATTTGCTCTTGAAGAGTAGACTAGATGCCAGACCCAGATCGCACTACAAGTATCTGGAGCAGCAGCTACGTAAAGGCACTTGCGTCTATAATGGCAATAGGCAGGATAATGGGGCTGTCTTCTCCCCCTGACAGCTGTCAACTGCAAGCTCTGAACTCGGTGCATGAGGCGAGCATGTCTCCATGCTCCTTACAATGCGCTGTCAAAGTCGCTGAGACGGCGGTACACACAAGCAACACGTGCACTGCTCCATGTACGTGTCCGATAACAGTCTGCGCTTCCTATTACCTCTCAAGAACCTGGCAGTAAAGCCACTTTCCCGGGCTTGAAATTGCGTTGCTGAAGTTTTCTCGGTGTGCCATCTCATTTTCATTCTTAAAGCTCCTCATTTACTTTTTTAGTACGGTTGGAGGTTCCTTCTACCGTTCATAAGAAGTATATTCAAAAAAGACGTTCATGTAATCATTAAAAACACAGATTTACCTGATGGGGGATTTCTATTGTTTTTCTAAATTTTCGACTTGAAGAAAACATTTCATAAAGCTTTTAACCTAAAGAAACTGACTGTAGCAAATTGTATTTCTTGTACTCTGTAACCATCAGAGTAGCTTGTTTATGTTTAAAAAAGCTTCTGGCTCATTACTATGAGAAGTTCAATAACCAGTGATTCAATTGTAGTAACTGACAAACCACAGCACGAATGTTGGTCAATGTATTCTCCATGCGTTCACCACTTATTTATCGTTAAGAGGATAACAAATAGTTTAAAATTTACGACTGGGTTTATCTACTTGACAAAAATAGTATGATTGTGGTAGAAAATTCTATCGGTTTTGCGTGAATGTTGAATTAGACTGAGTGTGTGTGTGTGGCGACAACAGCTTTTGGAAGCAGAATTCACAGAAATTCTTAAGAGAGGCGAGTGCGGAAGGTCAATGCGGGTCGTTCATGTTGACAGCAGATGACGTGATTTTCGAGCAAATATTGGATGTGGCACACGCACCGTCTGTGACAGATGTCTTGGATCTGACAGATGCAGGGATGTGGCTTAATGTGTTTGTCACCAGATTTGCCAGACGTCGTGCACACAATACTGATTTCTGTTTGCCAGGCTCCACAATCGAGATGGAGATATAATAGATTTTGTTCAAAATGATTGCCGCCACCACATGACACTTTGGAAATCGAATAGCTCGATGTGGCATGCTTTGTATACTGAATTCTGTCAAGCTTCATTTTTGTAGTGGTCTGTAATTTTTTCTCTCTGGAAATATACAATTTTTTTCGAAGTCACCTTTTGCGACCAAATAAGGAAGTCATCCATGTATGCTTACTGATAACCAAAAAGAGTTGGAGGCTTTCATTGTCCTTTTCAGCTCAATAATGTGACACGCGAAGTAGAATCTCCTTCCGTAATGGAATATGAAATTTTTAGAGGCATCCCAGTCGGAGGAAGCTCTTGCCTTACGACTGCCAACATATCAGCATTTCAAAGTCGCCTACGCCGCGCCTATTGTGTAAAGTTGGCAAGATGTTTGCTGACTCGTGATCGCTGGGGTGTAATGTCATTCCTAGGTTGCATACGTACACGTTCCATCTTTAGGATTTCGTGAAAAAAGAAGCAAACATTTGTCTTTGAAGTTATCTAGGAAAAAAATGTGTTGTCCCGATTCTATGTTGCGAATTCAAATTTTTACTTAAGGCGTGCGAGAAAACATGGCTTTGGGTTCATTGGTATCAGATTTGTACTAGGGGTATTCCGGTTCCTCAGTCTTAGAATGAAGCAACCAAACCATCACTTGATGATTGGAACTGTCTTTTTTACGGCAACCGTGAGGGATTCCATGTCTTATCAGAGATTCTCCTAAAAGCATGTACTTCAAAGTTGCTCGTCCGTATTTCTCGCGAGCGGAAGTTGGGGTATCCCAAGAAAATCTCCTAAGAAAAATAGGCAATCGGGCGGAGAAGATTTATTCGATTGGAGAAGTGGGCGGGCGGGCGCTCAAAATATTTATGCCATAAAACACTTCGCTGCAATTTATGACACTCACTGCGCCGGGGGGAGGACGTTGGCTGGCGACCCTTGCTCCAAGTTTTCGCATAAAAAGTCTCGTATTTTAATGCAGCTTTTGTAATGAGTGATTAAATTTAAATTGATACTTGAAGTATTCAATATGAAATGTTGATTTCTTCTTCACCGCTAGTAAATGTTAAGCTATTAATTATTTTTTTCTCCAAATACAGACGTTAGAAAGGACTAAATTCTCGGTTAAATCATTCCAAGCTCTAAACACTTCGTTTCAAATGATTTCGTATCGTTGTACTAATAATGCTAGTTGTGAAGTTTATAAAAATCTCAAACTTTGTTAATGTTCTCTTATTTATCTGTTGGTTGTCAGTCGATAATTATGGCTTATTTAGAATATTTGCTGTTTTGAGTGACGATCGTCATAGGAAGCTTTGATCCATCAACTGCTGCATCAGCATGTGTTTGTTGCAACCACGAAGAGAGGAAAAATACTAAGGCTCATTTGCTGTGTTTACTTTTTCATATGAGAATCTACCCTCATTTTCTTCTTTATTTCATTTCGGTTTAGCGTAATTAATTACGCCAGTTTTAAGTTTCGTATGTGACGTGTCTATGTATAGTAAGTTATTACTTTTTATAGTAAACCTTATGCCAGTACTCAACCGTCCTTTTCAATTTTCTATCTCCGAATGTGACACGATGCGTTAATTCCTCGTCCACCTATCCTATACTTGTCACAATACTTCTTCCCTTCGACTACTCCTGTGCGATGCGCTTAGCTTCTCCGTTCCAGGTTAATCAGATGATTTTTGAAGTGAGGATGCGTCCATTTTTTTTACACAATCACATTTGCCAGGCGCATTTGCCGCTGCGGCGGACACGTGTTAATTCAACTGAGCTGTGCGGTCCTCCGTGTTCCTCGCTCGCTGAGCGCTCGATAATCCAACTCGTGATGCTTTACAAAAAGACTCGTTAATCTGGCGCTGTAGCCTAGCTGTTAATAAGCCCAGGCTCTATTAGTATGGGATGTGGTGCGCACCGCGGCTTAATGCCAGCCGCCTATGCCTCGTAATAAAGCGCCTGCCTAGATTCCCTACAATAACCATGTTGTTAGGTGCTTGTTTCTGCCTCGTTGGGATTTGGTCATTAGTAGCGATACGATGTTTAAATCTTTGAACTGTGTTACTTGCGTTCGTTGTCATTAGTTTGTTCAGACGGGTTCATGCCAGTGGCAGTTGTTAATTGCTGACTTTCTAAAATTTGCTCACGCTCTACTGCTAACATGATTTAACCGCATGTTGTTTTGCTCACGCTCTACTGCTAGCATGATGTAGCCTCATGTTATTTTGCTCATGCGTCTTCTGAAACTTGTATTGATTCTGTTGTTTTTTCGAGAGTCGTACGATTTTAATGTTCACTTTTCAATTGTTTGAATGGGCGATGTCTGGCACACGTTGACTGACCTTCGTGTACTAGTTCATTCAATTATTTAGATGGGCCTGCCAGCGGGAAAATTATCAACAAGCTGTAGTATTGTTTTTATTTTCATCTTACTGCCTTGCTCTCCACTTCCTACGGCTCTTCTTAACTTGTTGCTTGAAATGTATTGCCTCTGCGTTACATTTTTAATGTATTCTAGTAATGGCGCGTTCGAGTTTAACTTTTATTTGCACGAATTTAAACATCAGAAGCTTTCAGACTGCAGATTTTACAGATCAATGCATCAAACCATACAAGCTAAAACTTTACTCTGGAAGACACCCGAAAAAGTTCTTGAGGTTTTTCGAACTAAAATTAAGAAATCGCACTAACTTTTTCAAGTACCTGGCATGTGCTTCAGTGTCAAGTTGGCCCATCGCTATTCTTTGTTTATTTTTGTTAGTTTTTAGTGTTACGTGAAGATGTTATATTTTCCTATGGTAGTATAATTTGTTCACTTCCAACCCATTGATATTCGACATATGAGGCCCGAAATTAACATTAATATTGAATATACACTCGTAAATGTATAATTAATCCATTTTATCTACTGCTTAATAAATAAAAATGATCAATTATAAGTGGGTTAACTATCATTTCTCGTTTATGTTACTTAATAAATGAAGATAGAAATGTATAATGGAAATGATGCCATAAATATTAAATTTTGTTCCGCTTTCTTTTGTAATTTTCATAGCAAAATTATTAGAATTGTTTGTCCACAGAGCAATTTTAGGTATTGTGCGTGAGCAAGGATCTAAGTTCGTTTTGTGTTTGGTTCTGTGAATAACTTTTATCTATAAAGTTTCTCAAGAAAAAGTTTTGGTTCCAAAATTCCTGAAGTAGTTTGAGCGGAAAACCACCTTTTTATGTATTAAATCCATGTCAGGTTCAAAGCAGCTACAGATCAAACCTGTGAATGCTGCGAGATATTTTGCTTGAGCGATTCTGTAGCGCTTGGTCTGAGGGAAGAAGACTTGAAATTGAAATTTTCTTCTTATATGTGAGGGTGGCAACTTTGTCTAGACAACTAAATGACATTATTGTCCTGATGAGGAACTTTGCCATGAACTCATTTGGTGGTGCTCGTAATCGTTTACTTTAGGTCTGTCTTGAAGAACGGCTCTTTTCTCGAGTGTTTTTCATGCCGTTATTCCAGAAGTTTTTTCCGCACAGTGATCGAGCAATGAGGAGTTAAAACACTTAGTTTCATAGAAGTGTCATTTCAGACGCTTTCCATTTGCCACTTCTTGTTTGTCTAGTTAAGACTGGGACATATAACGACTCTAGCCGACATGGGCTGTGCATATTCCCCAGTATTCAATGTTCTTGTTTTTATGTACTTCTTGATAATTTTGCTGATATTCTGACTCTGGCTTCGCTAATTTTCATAGAGTCGTTTAGCGATCTCTGTTTTCAGAGGCCCTACTGTGGTTGAGGACTAACACTGCGTATTCACGACTCCAGTTCTGAGACTGCAGTTTCTTCTCTCTACGTACTACTTAAAAGAACGCCAGTCTTTCTGACTCCGTCATCTGAAATCTGACTCCGATATTTTAATTTTTCAACTCATACAATGGGAAGTCAGATACATTTATTTGAAATGTAGAGCTTTGGAACTCGTGATGATCAGTGTATGCGACCAAAATCGCTTACGAATACTCTCACTTTTCCTGTGATTGGTTTCAATTGCAGTTGTAAAATGACGCTTTTTTAAGATACCCTGCATGATTTGCTTTGCAATAATTCGCATGAAGGTTTGTTCACTTGTACAACTTTGCAAGATTTTGATTGAAGTGTTGCGAGATATTTTTAGATAATTAATTGTGGAATGAGAATGAGGGTAACAACGTATCTAACAAGGACCGTTCGTATCACCTTGGCATCTGCGGCAAAAGCGCTGATGCAAAGGTCCTCGTCTGGGCCTTTGATTGTAGCAGTGCTCGGAAGCACGAGAATTGGAAGCCCTGCGCCGTATAACTATTTTCCGGCAGCCTCAAAGGCCGCCCTTAACATATGGAAAAATTTGGGTTGCTTTTTCTGGCTAAGATGGAGCCTTCTTTGATGAGGAATCTCGGCACCCTGGAACAGCTTTCTCAGCTCAACATTTTCAGCAATTTTTCTGGGTGTGTTTTAATCAAGGCTTCTTGATAGCTACATCCTGTCGGCTGATGATTTTTTACCTTCCTTTCACTTGGCTTCGGTGCAATCTGTTCAGTTCGTAGACGTTGATTTCTGTCAGATTTGCCTCCCAGAAAATCTTACTTCGATATTGCTCCTGTAATAGTGAATTCTAGGAACTGGCTCTGTGGCTGAGAACTTTAGATTTCTTCCATATGTGAATTCAGCGAAGTGATCAGGGCTGTTAGACTCTCAACTACGTTTGAACGCGTGAAGTCGCTACGTTAGTGTTCTTTTCTGATGTTTAGGGCTGTGAAACATAGCTGGAAATCCTCAAATTAGTGCAATTGTGCAGTTTGGGATCGAAGTGCGCGGATTTCGACTCACTAATGTCTTTCATTGCGTATTTACCGACTAGCTCAAACTTATCGGTTTATGCTAGTCACACTGCCTTTGTAATATTATGTACGATTATTTTCTTGATCTTACCATCAGTTTCCAAGGTAGGTAAACGCTACATCTCTCTTAATTCCTAACAATCGAAACTCCTTTTGCTCATCCTCGTTTCTAACCTAACATTTTGAACATTTATTGCACTTATATTTCAGTGTCTCCTATTGCTCGTTCAATGCTAGCATTCGAGAATAAATGCATCATCAGTTTATCTATATTAGTATTTTATGTAATGTTTTTTGTGCTAGCCAAGTATCGTAAGTTACATTATTTATTTCTGACGTTTATTATTGTTTCCCTATCCGAGATATATTTAATACCTTACCACTATGTGATAGTCAAATTCACAATTAATAGTAAAGACTGCATACCTGTGCCACAATTTAGCCCTGTTCTCCAGAGATCTGCGAAGGCTTTTCGCTCTATTATCACAGTTAATGTGTTCCTCTGGCTTGCGTCGCGCTCAACCCCAACCGACTCAATGGGCCTTCGAATTACATCGTAAATCCTCTTAATATCGCAGTCTAATTATCAAGCAAGGAAACAGTTGCGTATCACGGGACTCTATAACTTGCCGGTGCACTTGGCTCACTTCAGAGTTACTGAAATCGTCAAAGTTGGTCCTCCACATCTGACGTGTTCATGCACAGCGCTTTGTTGTGGTGGTCCTCAGGCTTCTCAACTGCACGAACAGGCACATAAAGCGACCCTCGTGAGTAGATTGCTCTGTGTAATTGTCTTCTGTTAAAAAGTAGTAAAATATTCAATGTTGCGGGAGTCGAGAACTGAGATTCAGTGTAATAAACTGATAACTGATACGCAGTTTAAAAAATTCAGTCGTATTGCATATCATATGCGGCATTTGTCCAGCTGTTATATCAGTGAATCTAAACAAATCGTTGGTTATCCGTGGGCTAAGCGGCAACAAGCAGATTAACAGAAAAATAACTTTTGTCTCTGCAATTATTACAGTAGAAAGATATAATCAACAAAAACGTAAATGAAATTTATTTAAAAATGGTATTTTGCTACGTCTCTGTAAATTTTGGTCTTTGCTCGATGTGTTCTTATCCAGTGGCAGTCGCAGCCAATTTATCTTTTTTACTTTGCTTGTCAGTGCCTCAACTGTGCTTCCTTCGGTCAGTCGCTTCACGTCTTAGTCTTTTCTTCCTCGAGTCTGCACGAATTCTCTTTTTTGTGCAAGTCGAGGGCTGGACTTGCATTCGTCTTACGTATTTATTTGGCGTCCGACTTTTATCCTGATTGCGGTCAAGTCGTTTAATCTGAACAACGATCCCGAAGTTCTTTTTCTCCCCTCGTCTGATGAGGGTCGTTTTTTCGGCGACAAAAGTGAGTAAATTGTTCCCTCCGTACAGATTATGAAGCAAATTTAGGAAACAATAGAAATCTATTACGTTCTTTTGCAGATTTTTCAAATTAGTTTCTTTACAATGGGCTTTTGTTTATGTCGGTAGTTAAATAATTCACATGCTTTCTTTGAAGGATCAATTGTATGCTACAATATTAAATATTTCTTTGTGTCTTATCAAATTGAGCGTTAAAATAATTATAACTTAAGTGGTAATGGAAGGATACTAAAAATTCCAGTTGCTTTTAAAACACCATTTCACAGAAACCTGGCGAATAAATCCATGGTTAGTGAGTGAATTAAGCAATGGAAAAAAATAAACTATATTGCATGCAATGCTGACTAAAGTTTGTTCCCGGGAAATAGTTTTTCACAGAAAAATTTGCTCAAAGAAAAATATTTAAAGCTTTTACATTTTTCGTTCATCTCAAACGGAGTTGAAAGGATGTTTTCCTTGGCAAGTTTACGGACGGTTTTACTCACTTAATTGAATTGTGGCAGAGAGGAAACTGGAACGAACTGGAGATCCTCTTGAAAATCGGAAAGGCCATTGAAGTTTTAAATTCATTTATACTTCGGATGAACCTTCTTATTGAATTTTTCTACCTATCTCTGAAGTGTTATTGTTGTCTTTGATGTTTGCTGTGTTCTGTGTGTACCGATACGTTTTCATTGCATTTGCCCAATAACAAAAGTTTATCCAATACTGGAAAATTTTGTCCGATACTAGATGGTTATTTTATAGTAGACAATTGATGCAGTACTTGAATACATTGTACTTGTATCCTTATCAGCTATTGTTGTTTCTCATTTTTATTCATATGCTCAAATTAAACTTTGCTTCATAAATCACATCATGTGATTCATGCTCCACACCACTTGATATCAGCGACCAAATCACAGCTTTAAGAAATAAAATTTCATGCCAATCGAGCAGAAAACTCGATTGCTGGTCACGAGGACCGTAGTAATTCCATCAAGGATGTCCGAACAACGGTGAGCTCATAAACAACCGCTAATGTGTGTCTCACCAATAGCCTCAGGCCCAGAATTAGGTTCCAGGCTTCCAGGACCAGTCCTCCTCCCTCTTGCGACGGCCTTCCAGCTGATGAGCCTTCGTACTTACTTCCTCTCTTCTTGCTTCGAGAGCCACCATGGATGTACCTCGGGAAAATTCAGTATCACATATACTAAAAGCACTTTCTATAGACTGGCGGAGAATTTGTTTACTACAGGAAAAGGCCAATGAAAGACTTAGCAATCCCTACAACTAAACCTCTTTATTTTTTTTAGGTTGGCTAAGGATGTTCACGTCGGGTAACTAAAATACAGTAAATTGATGAGAGTTTTTCCTCAATTCTAGCCGTTTCGCAGAAAAAGGCTGATGGTTTACTTCCTACTGATCGTTTACTTTTTCTACTCCTGACCTGTTTCGGATAGTACCGACCCATCTCAAATGACCGAATATATCCGATACCGGGGCTGTTAAAGAGTGGGCAAACCGACACCATCATTTTTAAGAAAGCATCGATCTTGTCTATTCTAGAGAGATGGTGTGTTCTTTTCTCAGCAAAATTGTTAGAAATGGATTTTTTTCTGGCGCGTAAAATTCTTTATAATCTGTCAAAATTCCCCCAAACAAATTTTGTTTTGGTTAAAAATTACCTCTTTTTGTTGGGAGCCATTGATGGTACATGTCAGTTGTTTGCCAATGAGAGAATAAATATCCTTTTTGATAATCTGCATGATGACGTAGAAAGTTTTACCCACACATAAGGGCATTTTTTCAAGGGAGTTGAAATATCTTTTTAAATCTATGAATTCTTTCCGTGATAAATTATCTGTTCTATTTAAGTTCTATTTTCGAAGAGAATGTTATTTTGTAAAATTTCAAACTTGCACAAGTTTTAGCTGAGAGAGAATGAATTGTATTGAACACCTAATTTCAAGCGAATTGTCCCCTAATTGTGAAGCTGTTGCTGCCAAACAGTGAACAAAACAGCTGGGATAGAAATGTTATTTGTATAGTTTTTACAACAATTATATGAGAAACAGCTGAATCTTATTTCCTGTAAATTTGTGTATTAATGTACATGTTATACTGTTGTTAGCCTTTATAATTTACTCATTGAAAAATTATTAGTTTTTATTGCACAAATCTCTTGAGGGCATTCATCAATTCACCTAATTAATGGTAGCTCATTCGAATAACGTAAGTGCAGCTATGGACATTTCGCTTGTGGACAGCTATTCTTCGTGGGATGTTAAGCTGCTTGTAGTGCGTTATGGGCCATTTGACTTCATTACAGGGTAAATAACATTACGTTTATGAGATGTTGGACTGGACAGAAAACAAAACTCGTACATTAGCGGTTAGGACCAAATGGCTGATGAAGAGGCTGTCAATAAAGGCTTAGAAATGAGCCTATGAAAGCCTTGCCAAATGGGACTCGAGATCGATGGCCCACGCAAGCTTCTGACAGCCTTGCTGATTGTTCGGCAGCGCTTGTGCCTTCTTATGAATGACGAGATCTTCGTACTTGTGTACAGCTCGATTATTAGCTTTAATAAAGTCGCATACCCTATGGCAATCAAAAATATTTGAGGCGGTCCTAGTTCCAGCCTGAAGCGTAATTTTTAAAATTAGAAGAAAATCGAAAATTTAAGCATGTGTTATTGTTCTGATCGCAGTGTTTTAGCGTTAAACGCATATTTTCTCACTAGTCACGCAAGGTCTTTAAATTCACCATCGCAAATTGTTTATTTTAAATAAGGATTAGCTCTTGGATGACTTCATTGTCTTGCGGTTTATCAGCTGTCGATCAAAAACACGTTTACTTCAGCGTACGTAAGGTATTTCAAGACAGATTTATACCTGAACAAAAAAGGACTCTTATAAACCGATAATTGTTTTTTCTTGCTGAAAACGTGAGTATGAGAATAAATGTATTGTTTTGTCATTTCATTCAATAAAGTCTCCTTCAGCTTTGATCACAGCTTCTATGTGAAGTCTGAATTGTCTACATGCTCGGATCAAATGGTCTTGGTTCATATTGTACAATTGCTCTGTGTAGCAATTGGTATAGTTTAGGTACTCATCAACTTCTCTCTCAACTACGTTCCATACATAGTAGTCCGTTAAGATCTGGAAAGCTAGGAGGCCAAATATTGGGGGTTATTTGATCATGACAATTTTTCACCATCAATTTCTGCGTTACTTGAGAATAGTGGGAAGGCGGACCAGAAGATATCATTTTCTGTTGAAATTTTAAGTTGTTTAAGAATCTATTAGATCTGATTAAACTATTTTCCTTCTCCTTACGTTACATAAAAGGACATTTTCTTATTATATAAGACATGTATCTGATGTTTTCGTAGACAACAGTTTAAGTTGCTCTATTCAGCCTTTACAGCCACAATAACTGCGTGCCTCGTTATGCCTTGTGTAAGCATAGGGGTTTTTCATTGATTATTCTAAAATATGGAAAATATAAAATTTGAGCAATTTTCTACTCTAGTAAAGAACTGTTTTCCAATACCTTACGCCCCTTGTAATAGATCTGGTTGTAAATGTCAGAAACTTCGGCTTCAGAGTAACTCGTTCCATGATTACGTCTGTTGTTTTCAGTCATTATTATTTCCGATATCTAGATTGCAGTTTACCGAAATTCCCGTAATTAGCGAAACAAGCTCTACGTCACCTCTTGGTGGATGCTGGTAAGTCGAGGATGCAGTATCCTGCGAAGTACTGGTTCCTTAAATAGAACAATTATTTTTGCTGTTACTCAACCAACATTTTAGCTCCTGATATTTTGGTTTGAACCGGAATACTCATTCAACAATCGGCTTGCCAATCGCCTTCATTTGAAGCAAAGAAACGTGTCGAGGGAGGTTATCTTCCAGGGAATCTGATGTGTGTTGGTTGTACGGGCTATCACAGTGGTGACGACGGTCTTTTTAGCTGTCCTTGTTTACGCGCACCACGAGATCTTGACGCGAGATGCTGCAGCTAGACGATCTACTCACAGATGCCTGCGAGCGTCTACAAAATCGCTCTACTCGTATTTTACGAAGTGCCATCATGCTTTAACACGTTTGTTGCGATTGCCTGACTGGTGTAAAACTTCACTTTGTTTGCATAGTCACTAGAAGGATCTGAAAAAATTACAGAACCTAACCTAAGTGACCCACCGGTGGGTCGCATCGCAACAAACGTGTTAATTTCTCTGCATTAATAAAAACAATGAAGAAATGTAAGGTTGGAATGATAAAATTCCTTATAATCTAGTAGTGCAGTTTTAGTCTAATTGACACATGTTTGAAATTGGTAACGCAGTCTCCAAGAATGTTCTTGTTTTCAGTACTCTGTACTTCCTACTCGCTTCAGTGTCCTGAATTACAAACATAATTTTTGAAAATATCTTACCGAGTAACATTACTTTTGAAGTCACTGCTCTTAGCTTCATTGATTGCTCACTTCATTTTCGCTTCATTTGGCTCTTTCAAGTCACGATTTTTATCTGGAAAGCGTCATAATTTATCGAGATTACGACACTCGGAAATTTTGATCGGAAACGAACGTTTCTCACGTGAACGTTTCGCCGTAGACGTTTTTTCACGTCTTTCAAATTCTGTACGTCTCCTTATCTTTTTTACGCTTCAGTTTTACGCGTACAGGTCCTTAATTTCGCTTCGGGATTCACATTTAGAAATGCGACTTGGTTAAGTCGTAAATACGAGCATTTAGACCTAGTATCAGGAACAAAAAGGATAACTTTTATTATAGAATAGGATTTGAAAACAACGGACACTTTTCTTTTGTTAACACAATAGTGCTAATAGCAGTAGTGGGTTACATTAACACGTTAAGTGCGATACGACCCACCGGTGGGTCGCTCAGGTTAGGTTCTGTAATTTTTTCAAAGCTTTCTAGTGACTGTGTGTACAAAGTAAAGATTTGCACCGGCTAGACAATCGCACTCAACGTGTTAAGTTTAATTCCCAAGAAGATATTTAGAAGTTTTGTTTCGTAGTATCATGCCTCTATATGAACATACGTAGGTATGAATTATCTAGTCCTTATTTTTACGCTCATCAATTTCAAGATGTTTTGATGGACGAAAGAAAATAGAATAAGAATTGTACAGGTGTATATACAACGTCAGTAATTGAATTACAGATAGATTACAGACTTCATTTCAGTAAAAAAAGGAATACTAAAAATATGTAAGCACTATTGTAAAAGCAGCAATTAAAAACACAAATATATAATTAAGTCAAATCTCTGAAATGTTTTCTCGAAAGTTAAATTATTTAAACGCTTTACTGTTATTAGTTTTGATGTTACTAGGGAATGAAGTGGGCTGGTTATTTTTTAATCGCCCGGTATTTAAGTTGCTTGCATCATCATATTTTGAGCGTGATGTCTGTCTACTGGAAGTTACTACGTCGTGTTTTATCCATGTAACATAACTGGTATGAGTTTTCATGGATACCATTTATTTATTTAAACAATACGATAATATTAAAAAAAATGCAATGCATTTGGACTTTTGCGGTATATTTTTGACGCGCTTGTGTGTACCAACGTATCTGTTAACGAAATATGTAGCATGATTTTCCTTCTGTGTTTGCAGCTCAGGCTCATATTTTGTCAAAAAAAGAAACATGAGAACGATACTCTTATGTTTTTCTAGTTGTGAGACAAGTTTGGGATTTTATGAACGTCGCAATGATTGCATGATCGCTTACTGTGTCCATGTGTTTTTCAGGGCATTGTTCCAGTAGACTCGCTCCGTAGTGCTATTTTTTACAGTATCACCGTCCAGTAGACACGAGATTTCCACTGAGTGTTCTTTTTGAGTTCAGAATTCACTACTATCTTCCTCCTGTGCGTGGGAACTACCACGTGCTCTTTATTTGGCGGTCCCCTCCTTATGAGGCTTTACAAGCAGCCGAGGTCGCAGTTTGTCTTCCGCAGTCCAACGCTTTGCTACTGCTTCTTATTTTTTTCATCTTAAATTTTGTAATTCACGAGGTCAAGCAGCACTTGAACTGAATCTTTTTTGGCTGTGTGGGTTTTTTAATTATTTACGTAGGTCGTGAACTAGAAGTGCTTTTCTCCTGTTGCTTGTATGTCCCTACTCTCGATGTGTGTGAATATTAGATGCTTAAAAGTGTGTCGTTGCGTTATTCTCTTTCTTTATGACTATACGAGTTCTTTGTATGTCTGCAAATATTCCATTTTAATGTGCAGCTGTAGTATAGCTTGTTTTAAAATGATCGTAATCGTCCAGTTTTGTCTTTCTGAAAGGAGTTGAGAAGCGTTTTATATCGTCTCTGTTTATAGTGTGGTAAACCTTAAAGTTTATGATGTATCCATTATAGCAGAAGATACCAGGGAGGCTAAAGATGCTATATACACAGTCACTCTTTGAAGTATAGAAAAACACCCTCATGCGTCTCGAATAGAAAGGCCATATGCGCTAAGGCAACGCTCGTTTCGCTACGGCATTTTAGATCTGGGAGTTTCGAAAGCTCTATAGTGGCGCTGGTGCTTTCACACGCTCGATTCAATCACCTGCTCTTCATAAACAGGCAAATGCTCCAGAATGGAGAGCATAAAAGCTTCTACGCTGCAAAACACGACGCTTCTTAACCCATTTACGCCGAGCGTGTTCATATGAACACAGTTGTTTTTGTACCCTCACAGTTTTTGTACCCTCTCGTGCCGAGCGTGTCCATATGATCACGCCTCAAATTTCAAAAATTATATTTTATACAACTAAATGGATGTCATTTTTGTTTCTTTTACATCCATTTTACCCTTTATTGAAAGTTATAACAAATCTGAATACATTTCCTATTCTCGGCGTAAATGGGTTAAAGCAAGTCCCCTTATGCACACGGCTGCTGCAACCTCAGCGTCCTCTGCAGACTGGCTTGCTTCCATTGAAAGCATCTGATTCAATTTGGAAGGGAAAAATTCATTTAATTTGCTTATGCCATTTCCATTCAGACCTTATTTATAGCGTGATGCAGTGCCCAGCACTCTTTGAGTTATTGGTTGAAGTAAATTTTGTAAATTTACTGCTCGAACCCTTGTGAGTGGCTCATAACCGAGAGAGGGGACTAGTTTTTTATTTCAAGGTTCAGGTTTAATAAAAGACATCGAAAAATTCATTGTAGAATGAAACTATAGCATTCAATAGACTCGACAGTAACTTATTTTAATAAAATGTACAATCAGGTTTGTTCAAACCTCATGTGTAAAGTAAACCACCAATTATATATTACTATTTACAGCAATAAAATTGTTTTATTATAAGACGAAAAGAATTGGTTAACAATAAATTATATGCGCATTTTTCATGCAACGAAGTATTGCTCAACAATTTAACAATTTTGTTGGATTAAATAGGGTGCGAAGGGATGCATACTATTTTAAACTTATTCCTTTGAAATAAAGTAATGCACTCCTTTATTTCAGTGCCCCTCTGAACCATGCCACTCTCTTAATCAAGTCACTCTCTGAACTAAAAGATTGTAGCGCTCATCACCCATAAACGAAGCAACATTTACTTAAATACCTCGTACTCAGTTGTAGGCGCGAACGGAGATCCTTTTCCATTTTTCCATTGATATTTCTTGTGAGATTAAGACAGTTATCCACATCACCCTGACGTTCGCTCTCTCACTCTTGAAGGGCTTCCGTCCAATCTTCCTTTGATAGATCAAATGGGAAGAGAGATTTACGAAACTGGATGGGCTCTGAATCATTTCAAAGGCTTCGCGGAAAGGCTTCTCGATACTCATGAGCTCAACAGGCTGTAATCGCGTAACATTAGAATTATTTGTTTCATATTTATGCGGTTTTTTTCTTTGTAATTTGGAAGTATTAATTTTCCTTGCGTTAAGAATCTCATAACATTATAAAAATCACTTGGGTTGACAGTGTTAGCATTTGTTAGCAAAATCCGATGCATAAGTTTGGGTATGCTATGGTTTTTTCAATAAGATATGCCTAATTTAGGAAATTAGGGAACGTTCAAGTTATGCGTTTATCGGTATAACAATTTTTTCAATTGTAAGCGTGTTTTTCCATTTAGCTACAGGATAGAGTTTAATTCTTTTCTGTGCCGATAGCAAAGACAAAACACTCTTTGCTACAAGCACTTGCCGTTGCTTGATCTCTTACTTAAGGTTTAGTTATTTTATTTTGTACTTTCTTTTCCCATTAGTGTGTCATTACAATTTTTCAAGTGACAGATTGGTAGTTATTTACTTTCGTTACGCAGCCCCAACAATCAATGCTTTGATGCACTTGAAAGAGAAGATCCATAGACTGGTGGTTCATTGCGTGCATGTCTCAGTGTTCTATTTTACTAGCCGTACTGAGCCATTCAAGATAGTGTAACTTGTTCGGCCGACGCTCTGAACCAAGAGATTGTTGTGCTCAGCACCCATAAACGAAGCAACATTCCCTCTCATTCATGAGTTGGACACGAGTTGAGCATAATGATTTTCACTTTAACTACACTCCACCTCTCCGAAGCATCCTCCGACTCTGAGTTGCGTCGTGGTCTTAAGTTTCGATACCTCTACCTGGTAGGTCTCTAATTTTGCTCATTACCGCTCAGTTGATGTATGTGGAACTTTGTCCTCAAATATCATCAGCCTTTCATTATTGTCTATAATCATTTGAACTGAGGTAACAGTAGAAATATAATATTCCTTTTTGTCTATTCTATATCGCATTGGGATGTGTCACGTGTCGTAGGATATGCTCTCCTGAATGAAGTATCAGCGAGGATGGTTCAGTGTGCACATAACTCGTAAATTCAACGGTCATTCACCGCTTGCATATGCGACGCGCGCAACGAGAGTTGTCCTTGTTGCGCGTTATCTCCGTACAAGAACGAGTTATTCTCTTTCAGGTTGCATCCTGCAGCTCTATCACCGCTACTAGATTTGATGCACAGGATTGCCCAATTGTGATTGTTTGTACGTCGCTCTCAGGGTCTTGTGTTTGCGGGATGAGCCAAATTTAGGCGCGTTAGCAGTGTAAATGCGCGAGAACATTACCCTAACCGTGGAAGGAATGCGCCCTGGTCTCTGCGGAGAAGCCCAACAAAAAGCTTTAGGACAGATACAAATGGAGGGTCATTCGTTGCTGCAGCGCGTGTGTTATAGCAGAGTAAGGCTTTATTCGCGCCCTCGGCCTCTCTCTTTCTCCCTTCTGTACTGCTTAATTATGGACCCTTGTCTTTTGGTTTGCTTGTGGCGTGCAATCTATTTAAAGCGGCAATTATTTGTTTGTCACTGATGGACGTGCAGTGGTTTGTCGGCGCTGCTATCGGCGACTCAATCGCGTGCCGTTCTGCTCTTCACCTCCTCGTTTTCTTCCATAATTTATTATTAAGATTCGACCTTTCTGCTCTCATATGCTTACTTCGTCATGGTCATGGCCAAAGATGAGCTCTAAATAAGAGTCCAACTCCCATGCTTTAGGTTTTAAAGGGACTGGTTTAGCTGCAACTTTCTTGCACGATTTTTTTACAGTTTCGTAACTATGACCGTTGAGTCTGTTCTGCTGATGTGTTTTTAATGCTATTTTAAACTAACTTTTCATAGGCATAACTGAAATGGAGCTATGATAAAACTATTTCCGTTTTTTAACTATAAAATGTGCTTGTATTACTCGTATATTCTTAGACTAGGTGTTGAGCATGTGAGAAAATTCTTGAAATTCCTTATTTCAAATAGTTCTAGTTAATTTTGCTTGTAAATTTTGTAAAATAGGGACGAAATAAACGCTCGCTTTCGCCTCTATAACTACTATTAACCAGTGAGCTGAGTGACTCAGTTCACGCTGCCCGTGTGCATGATTGTCTGCTGGTGTGCCAGTCTGCATGATTGTCTGCTGGTGTGCCAGTCTGCATGATTGTCTGTTGGTATGCCAGTCTGCTGGTATGCCAGTCTGCATGATTGTCTGCTGGTGTGCCAGTCTGCATGA
>VCRD01000063.1:235448-312649 GCA_006783055.1 Trinorchestia longiramus | reverse complement strand
GCACTTCACCTGCATGAGCGTGCAGTTGCAGCACTTCACCTGCATGAGCGTGCAGTTGCAGCACTTCACCTGCATGAGCGTGCAGTTGCAGCACTTCACCTGCATGAGCGTGCAGTTGCAGCACTTCACCTGCATGAGCGTGCAGTTGCAGCACTTCACCTGCATGAGTGAGATGCATTGTCATACAGAATGTTATTGTGCCTGATGAGCCTACACAGTGAGGCCTATTGACTGTCATGGGAGGCCCTGTTCTTGGGCCCAGTGAGGCCACAGCAGCTTTGGCCTCATTACTTCTCATCACTTGACAATAATTAATTTGTTTAGACGCTCACGAAATAATGGAAATGAATTACTGCAAGTCTCAAATAATTTCAAACATAATCTAAGCAAGCTTGTGTGATCAACGTTTTTTGATTAAAATTTATTGTGATTTGTATAGATTTCATATTTCACGTCTCACAAAAGTGAGGTTTTAAAACTAAATACAAGAATTTGTAAATTAAGCTAATTTTTTCAGTAGGGAATTTCAGTTCACCTCTAAGAATACAATTAAGTCCGTCAAATCTCATTGTAATCTGACTGTTATAAGCTTCTCTAAATATTCAAAATTCTTCTGTAATCACAAAGATGTCCATTTTCTCTACATGAGGAGCATGATACATCATAATACTGCATCTACGACGATTATTGCATTTATGAAATGTATTTTGTGTTCAATATAATTTATATTTAAACAGCACAGTTTCTGTATTATTGAAAACATAGATGAGAGCACGGCTAAGCGGTGTCTTTTCCCTTTCCTAATGAATGCTGTTTTCGTCCTCAAATTTGCGTTGGTTTCGTCGCCTAATTTACATTTTATCGTCCTCTAATTGGCGTTGTTTTCGTCCTTTAATTTGCACTTATCATCATCTGATATACTTTATTTTCGTCGTCTAATTGACGTTGTTTTCGTTTTCTAATTGCGTTGTTGACGTTCTCGAATTTGCGTTGGTTTCGTCATCGAATTTATATTTTTTCGTCCTTTTATTGACGTTGTTTTCGTCTATTTTGCACTTTTCGTCCTCTAATATACTCTGTTTTTGTCCTTTAATTCACGTGTTTTTTGTTGCACCTATATTGTTCCAGCACTCCATTGTTACTAATGTAAACCTTGGTTCAAAATTTTAATCACAGTCATATGCTATGAATTGAGCGTTGGCATCTGATGGACTAAAATTTAAATCGATTAACCAATAATTTGATCTCGCTTCTTTAACTCGACGCAATGCAGTTCTATTGACGTGAATTGTTCAGCTCACAGAATGGAGTACAAAATTCACTTTTTGAATGACAGTTTCTGAAATTCAGCGCTTGTTTACGTCGAAGTTCTCAGTTGTGTACACTTTGACGCTGCGGATTTTAGTTCTGTCAGTTCTGACATGCACAGAATTTTTATCGTGTATCTCAACGTATAAAAACTTGCACAATTACTTATTCTGTTATTCAGGCATTGTTTCTCGTTTTTGTAGCACAAAAGTACACAAGAGACATGTAGCAGTTTGAAAGTTTCCGTTCTTACTCGCATGTAAGCTTAAGGTGTATTAGCACCTCCAGCAAGTATTTGTTTCGTTGTTGTTTGTTTTTTGTTCTGGACACCTGTAGCTCCTAACCCTTTGCTTGTTCCAATATGGCGGACAAGAGTCCGGAGCTGATAAGACTGACGAAGGCGGACAACTTACCCTATAAATTGCCCCAACCAATGCTCGCTGATAACAATAAATTCGACCATCAACAATGAGGAAGAAAAACACGAAGCCCTTCGAAGCTCGTTACGCTTCTTCAAGCTCGCCTTGGAATGTGGCTCTCGCTGGCCACGCAAACGTACGTTGAGACCGGCGGTCTGTTTGCTGGAAAGGCTGTTCTTTTGAACGAGCAGAAACGGACAACGGTTTGTTGGGTAGAGGGTTCTTTAGAATAAGTGAGACGGACGGCAGACGATTTGGAGGAATGTTGAATTTTGAATAAATAACCTGTGGAAATGACGGTTCGATTGGGAGATATATTTTACATTGAGGCGATGCGATAGTTTATTGTAGAGATGGTCCTTATAAAAGAGGTGAGATGGGAGATGACGTGGTATAGAAATTTTTGGATGGTTACATAATTATGAAAGTTGTTTCTTTATTAAAGAGTAAGCTACCGTAAATTATGGACATAAGTATTGCTTTGGAGAATGCAATTGGCGTTCATTTACGATGTAAATTATTTTTTTCCGTTAATAGTATTGATACTATTTATAAGTGTACATAATGTCATTGTACTGGGTACATTCTTAAATCATTTACTCTGTTGTTTTTTAGTCTCTCATATATCCATACGTGAATATTTCTGAAGGATATGTTTTTCTCTGTAAATTTGACCACGTCTCTTTAGTTACTACGTTCTTTTCTCGTTTGTTCATTAATAATTTCTTTCAATACCAGTTCCTAAATTTTGGGTTTCTCTTAGTCTAACTCATATTCCAAGTAACTCATTTCTGCATCGTTAGCTCTATGTTAAAGGTGAATTCAACCTTTTCACCTTCAATCAAGGCGAAATACTCCTCATCCTGCTTTACCTGTTTTATTTTAGTGTATCCTTTCCTTAGACCGACGCAAGTCTCTATTAAAGGCCCCGTTTTGGGCTCTCACAGCGTCATCAGGCTTAGTCAAACATCGTTGGACGCGGCACCAAATTGAACATTAATACTGCAAGTTGGTCAGAAGCTTTCATGAACGCCTTTTGCAGGCTCCTGCAGTCGCCGAAAGCGTGTTGACGCTGCGACTTACATGCCCCCTCAAAATTATCGCTCGCTTCACTCCAGCACCGATCCAGAGGCTCCTTGGTCGATAGGTCGCGCTGTACACATTTGAGGACAAATTACGATTTTGAAGCGTGAAATGAGTGCTTGCACTCGAATTATGTTTCATGATGTCAAGATATATTGTCCTTCTAGGGTTAATGTATTATATAATAGTTTTATATGTTCCTGGCCTTGTGATGGAATGGTTCAAGAATTTTTTATGAAGTTGGCTTACCTGACTAAAAGTGGAGGTTTTACTACTATAGTTTTTCAAGCTTCATTTTCGTGACCGATTTTATACGCAAAGGGTTTTGTACATTTTCTCTGTTACCAACTTCAATCTTTACAAAATGTCATGATTTGTGGTCCAATTATCGATTCTATTAACAGAATGTGAAGTATCTTTCGCTTCCTGATAATTCAAAAAATACTTTTGTTTATAAAATTTGATAGTTAATCGTTTGATTCCTTGGGTACCCGATAATTTCGACTTCCCATACAACGACGACAGCTGTGCTACTTCTGATCAAGTTACGACTTAAGCCCAACACTGAAGGGCTCAATGAGATTATTATTATTATTGTGACTAATGATGTCATTAAGATCTTTACTATTATTGTTATAACTAAAAATAATTATAGAGATCTTAACAAGACCTCAGCTTCAGTTTTCGCGATGTTTCACACGAGGATGAGAGAAGAGGACCCTGCATGTCAATATCAACATTGCATTTCTGAGTAGGTCTGTAAAATACAAACGCCAGTAATGCCTAGCTGCGGCCGCGCTTCAGTGCTGGAAAATGTTACTTTTTTCTACGCTTCGTAGGCAGAATGCTGTTCTCCAGGCACGAAAAACGCTAGTGAATGTATGGGAATTGTTTCTATTTCACATGTGTATGATTATCAATAAGTACATATATCCCTGGAGGTCTTCTATGTGTATGAGATTTACTGTGGCTAATAAAATGAAGTAAGCGAGTGTTACACGTTGTTGACGACCGCATTTTTTCTTAATTCACGTTCATATAGTTTTATAAGTGCACATTTAGGTTCAGTTTGTAATGGATTCACTCACTCTATTATGGACACAATGTCGTGTACCCGCTTGGCACGAGCTTGACCGAGTATGACCTTCTTTTCAACAATTTAATTCAAAAAGAAATTAATTTTTCAGGATGCTGTTACAATTGTGTACAGGGTGCAACAACAAAAATTTCTGTTTGCCTTTCAAAAAGTTATGAAAAAAGGAAGTTATGTTGCCGCACTTTATAAGCAGTGCCTCTCGTTCACCAGCCTAAACTCAACGCCGTCTCCTCCAATACATGATGTTGCTACTGCCGTGCGAAAATCCCAGCTTTGATAGAAATGAAAGGCGTAACTGTCGATTAGCGCTCTGTCAACAACTAAATACTGTCGATATGGCGTCTGTGTACGCTTGCTTGTTAAAATTGGCGATTGAGTTTCCTGTGAACTCTGGAGCAAATTCCCTGTTAAAATGTTAAGGTGTTGTAGCTACATCGACAGCATGTGCAACATTGTGTTACAGAATTTCATCAATGTATGTGTGTTCTTAAAGCACTTCTGCTACTCTCTTGCGTGCAAACAGACGCAGTAACAGGACAGCACATCTGTTTTGTTGGGTAGTCCGTTGCTCTTTTTGAAGCAGCCACTGACAGCATAATCCTATCTTACATTTAATGTGTCGAGAAGACTTCAACTTTTTACCCCTGATTCATTGCTTCTGTGCTCTATTTCACTCTTTAAAACTTCAGTACTTTCATGCTGTCTTTTACTTCACTCTTCATAACTCTGCTTCAGTACTTTCATGTTGTCTTTTACTCTTCATAACGTCACGTTCAATGAGTTAAAGTTGAATAAAATATCTTTTAGTCAGTATCCGACCACTCGTTGAATAGGTACTTATCTCTCTACATCTCTTATCTATTTTTTCATTTCTTTTAGTCAGACTTCTTCTCAGTTTTGATTTCTTAACCAATTGAAGTATGCAAGCAATGGTGTGTTATACAAGTACTGTATAACACACCAGGTACAATAGCTATGCCTGTATACCTGTCATATTTGAAACCATCACGACCCAAACGACATTTCTGTTCTTCACAGATGTGTTCTAAAACTGACCCAGCTACAGTACCTGTGCAACAAACTAAACCTTTCATCTCACGGCTTCAGTAACTATAGCAACGAGGCACGGGTATTTAGTCGGACTAGACATGCACAATAGAAATATTATATAAAAGAACAATTTAACATTGTAGATTTACTGCGATGAGTTTTAACACGAAGTTGACATATTTATGTAGTTATCAATTATAATCTTGAGTCACTTCTTTTGATGTATTGTCTACGACGTTAATTTTTTTTGATGTCCGATACGACGTCTATTCATAAAAGCGAATGATGAGAAATTCTATTTTTTTCTATCGCATTCTCGTGTATTGTTCGCCCCGACTTTGCGATTTACTCCTGTATCAAAGAACTGACAATGCTGAGCCAAAGATTTTTTATGATATCTTAGCAAGTCTCGGGAGACACTTCTGTTCAATTATCCGTTACCATGGCAACGACAATACCTCTTTTCATGCACGCACAGACGCTCTTTGTATTATAAAATTTATTAAAAACAAACCTTTTTTACATCGCTTTTTATTGACTCTCTCTCTTTTCAGTCCCTTGATCATACTATTCAGTGCATCAAAAGTTATCGTCGTGCTTAAGATTGAATGAAAATGTTTTTAATTTTTGCTCATGTATAAACTAAAATTCGAAGTTTTAAATACCTAGCTGATGTGTCTTATTGTCCCTGACCTTCCCTGCACTCTCAAAACTCGACTGACTTCTGGCTGAGAAACCAGCCTGACTTCCCAGGTTATTTCATCCTGTGATTTTTAAAGTTTCCCGATTAAATTACTGCCATGAATGTCATGAATTACCCCGACAATACACATGCTCGTTCTACGGCTTGTAAATCGTGTATTGTATGTAAAGGGTGCGTTTATATGTGTTAGCATAGTAGTTGGCTTCTTATTTATTTTTTATATTAAGTTGAAATATTTTTTCACGAACAAACAGCCAGTATTCATCTGAAGGTTCTTATTTTTATTGGCTTGCCAGCCTTGATAGCAATGGCTCTTGTTCCCAGACTCGGTAAGTATGTGTATTTTCAACTAGAAAAAAAGTAATCTCAAAGTTTATTCTAGACTTACTTCATTTATCCAGACATTTATCCCGTGCATCAACTCTGGTACAGGTAGCTTCGTGAATGTATGAGACCAATGCTCGACAACATCTTCCTATGACTCCAATGCACTATTTTAGGACAACCATTCCGATTCTTTCAGACATGGCTAGTACAAAGACGTCACATCTTTTAGGCATGGCTCATACAAAGACATCACATCTTTTACGCATGGCTCATACAAAGACGTCACATCTTTTAGGCATGGCTCAAAAAAATATCACATCTTTTAGGCATGGCTCATACGAAGACATCACATCTTTTAGACATGGCTCATACAAAGACATCACATCTTCTGGACGTAGTTCATACAAAGACATCAAATTTTTCAGCCATGGCCCATTCAAAGACATGACATCTGCCATATTTAATTTTCATGTTCCTATCTAGGTGTTTGTGTAATTGTTACTTGAGTCATTGATTTGACTGATTTTCTAACTATTGAAAACAACATGATTGTTGGTTACCAAGGATCTAAACCATGATGAGTGGACTCCGGGGTTGCTACAGTGACCGATGTCATTCCGGTTTTGTGGTTTTCCGTTAATTATCGTTGCAGACCCAGCAGGCTCGTTGGTGTAGCGCTGCTGGGGTCAGTGCTGTGGCAGCACAAATGCCCTAATGAGGTCGCCTAATACGTCAGCGCTACTTAAGTAGTTGCTCTTCTTAACGAGCTGCCTGCTTAGGGAAACAAGCGGAACAGTTTGCACAAATTTTTACAACGCCTAATGAGGTACACATCCTTAACAATTTTTTTATGTTTGTTGACAGAATTTATTTATTCTGACCAGTACGTGTCGTTCTTGCCAACATTTTTCAGAGTCGGAAAGTTTTTTTTTTTAAATTTGTTTCGGTTATGAAGCAGGTTTGTGCACCAGGGGAGCAGTTTGAACGAACTATTCACAATGACAAAAAATTGCTTATTTGATGGCATTGTCGTGTTTGTAGAATCTTGCTGTGTTCGATTTTAATGCGACATGTTTTTATCTACATTGGCAACTAGACAGCTTACTGTTGAGATTGTCAATATTTTAACTTAACTTAGTGAATTGGTTTTTACTTTGGAACTCTTGCAATGGATTAAATATTAGTTATGTCCTCTAAATGACTCAAGGAGGAGGAGGAGTAACAATTAGTATCCTTTGACACTTTGACACTAATGTGCCGATTAGTATCCTGTTTCGTTTCCATGATTTCATTTTTCTGTTCATTAAAATTCTCATGCCGCTGTCATTGACTGTCGTAGCGGCAAGCAGACAAAAATTTTCGTCTTCTTGATTGTAGTGCTACGAAAACACAACATTTCCCCAACAGGTTACCTCACTTGACCAGAAGTAATGATAAACCACGCTCCATGAACAAGGATTCATTACCTGTGTTGTATTATTAAAAGTTCCCAGTCAAACTCGGTTAAATTTATATCTCTTGAGAAATCAATGTATATTTTTTTGAATTTTCCAGCTGCCTATTCCTGAGTGAGTCTACTGACGGCTGAGTAAAATGTGAATTCGCAAATTTGGTATAGGAGGAAACAATTAATCGACTGTTTTTCTTACATTTTGATTGTGTTAGTTTTCCCTCGAGAAACCTGCTTGCCACTAGCCTGAGTTAAGGTTCCAATGATACCAGTTGCGGCTTTGTTTTGCCATCTTCGAGCTCGTTGACAACAGCGAAGACTCTAATTAGACTTCCCTTTGCACTGGGGCTTGCGTTGCGTGCGTAGGGCGCGCTGTTGTCTTTCCTCTTTTCCTTTCGTATGATGTAGAGTTAATTTCTCGTGGTGGTTGAGGTTTTTTTTTGTTGAGGTTTCACCTTCATGTATTGCCGAATGATTGTTCTGTTCTCTTCACTTTCCCTCTAATGTGCTGCGTTCGTTAGCTCGATGAGGAAAATGCGTTAGAAAAACTATACAAGCGCAACAGTTTGCCATGGCCCGTTAATATGTACCACAATCAGTTCATGAAATTATTTCATTTTCTGCCGGGCAAATGTGTAGCTGAACTTAGTAGATTTAACATATTTATCTCAGCGTAGTTTCTTTGTCGTATTCTGTAATAACTTCTGAATAATCGTATGGCTTAAAGAATGGGAAACTTCCGCAGTACCGTGATATGATGCTATAGGCAGCACAATGACCATCTTGTACCCACTGCTCAGTATTGTCCCAAGCCAGCAATATGTCTCTTGTACCCGCTGCTCAGTATTGTCCCAAGCCAGCAAAGTGACCGTCTTGTACCCGCTGCTCAGTATTGTCCCAAGCCAGCAAAGTGGCCGTCTTGTACCCGCTGCTCAGTATTGTCCCAAGCCAGCAAAGTGGCCGTCTTGTACCCGCTGCTCAGTATTGTCCCAAGCCAGCAAAGTGGCCGTCTTGTGACCTTAAATTGAAAGTAAACAAGCGGGACAAGGCCCTAAATTAGGCGGTCAGTGGAGGCTGCCGGTCACTTACGAGCCTTAATCCCGGGCTCGTTTGATCGGCAGCGCCAGGGCCTTTTTGCTTGCTTCCCTCGCGCGTTGCTGCAGCTGCCCTCGTTGTTACTCTCAAAAATTCAGAAGTATTTTCTGTCAAAGGTGCGATTCTTGGGTTCTTTCACGCGATTTGTACAAAACGTTCACAATGATTTTCTCTGATGCTTGAAGATTCTTGCTGAAACTCGGGAAAACTTTTACTTTGTGTAATTTACTTTTATTTTCCTTTTTGCCCGTCGCTGATAGTTCGAAAGCGCTCCTGCGTTTTTTCCTATGCCCTGAAACTTCTGCTGGAGCTTAAGAAACTTTTTTTCTTTATGTTAGAAATTTGAAAGTTGCGTGTATGTTTTGTGAATACCTTGAAGTGTTGAAATTTCATTCAGACCAGTAATAACGTGCATGTTGTGTACTGTGCAGAATACCATTGTTCTCTCTGACCATGCGGCCATGTAGCCGTGCGAGCAGAAAAGCTTTAAGAAAGAAAATATTTCACCAGTCAAACTCAGAATATTTTTAATTTATAATCACTGCATTACATTTACAAGGACTAATGAATGTTATTTAAACGTTGTGTTTTCTCTTTGATTTGTGTGTTTGGATTAGTCGCATTTGATTTTATTTCTGAGTTAACATTAATTTGTCTAAAGGATCCCAATGAATAATTCCTGTAAGTTATGATTCCTTTTCTGCATATTGCGTAGTTGCGATAAACATAATATGCAGATCCTAAAAAAAAATTATACGCCATTCCTCTTTGATGGACTTCATTTGCAGTAATATGGAGATCCACGTATTTCTGTGTTAATTGGAAGTGCTCGTGTAACTGTTGTCTTCTCTGAATCATTGGATTAATGAGGTCGGATTAGTTAATTAATCATCAGTAAGCTCAAAAATCTTCTATTAGCATGTTAACTTACAATAATCCAGTACGAAGGCACTGCAAAAACAGATTTTGTAAGCTTATTTAACACTAAAGTCTATACATATATTTCATTATTTTGATTATGTACTTCGATGAAATACATATTTATGGCATACATTCATAGGTAGCTTCATATTTTTTTACATCAATATCAGTTCATATATTTGTTGAGACTTCCCTTGACTGATCCGTTATGGTGGCTACTTTTCAAGCCTAAAATGAGTTATCGATACAAAATAATTGATAAAAAGTATTTCATGGGAGACAGGATTAAGCGTCTTGCATCATAATTGTTATAGTTCAACTCCCGGAGGCAGGCTGCTCACTCTCAAATTTTTCTTTATCTTAAAGCTCGAAGTTCTTCACTGTTGGCGTCCCTTAGCTGTTAAATCCCCGTTTTTATGTTTATTTTCCCCTAGTATTTGCTAACACGAAGTCCTATATCCTTTCTTCTGTTTTTAACATTTTTGTACCCTTATTTCAAGGAATTCCACGTTGATATGCTATATTTTAGGAGCGATCTTTGCCACGAAGTTCTTCAGTGATTTTTTTACGCCTGAGGTACTTTTGCTGCCATTTTTGCTGAGCTGTAGCGGGTTGTGTTTACTGTTCGTGCGCAGTTGTGACGGCTGCAGCAATAAAATTTTGCTGCTCGAAGCGCTCAAGGGTCGTAATGCTCACGGCCTAATTCCTCTTCGACCCACATTTGTGCCAGTAATGACGATGGAGCGCTGGGTCAGCTCACCCTAATTGCTCAACGAATCGACGTTGTTTACGAGATTACGATGTCCCCGATATTTTGTGACTGATGGCTGTCTCCGTTAAATGAGCACTGGTGTTGCAGTTAATTTAGTGTTGGACATTACCTCCAGTGGAGGAGTTTAAATCACTGATGCAACTGAAAACTGCATCTCTTGCTTATTCTCTTGTCTTCGAGCTTCAATAAGTACTGATTTTGATTTATTAGCTGACATACTTTTACCGCAAGTACTGTATGGTTTTCAGCAAAACAGGTACGAAATGAGACCTGGGTGTTGCTTCTCGGTGCTAAATCCTTCCTTCATATCAATTAAAATTCACGCTTCTGTGAACCAAAATTCACGCTTCTGTGAACTAATATTTACGGTTCTGTGAACCAAAATTCACGCTTCTGTGAACTAAAATTTACGGTTCTGTGAACCAAAATTCACGCTTCTGTGAACTAAAATTTACGGTTCTGTGAACCGAAATTCACGCTTCTGTGAACTAAAATTTACGGTTCTGTGAACCAAAATTCACGCTTCTGTGAACTAAAATTTACGGTTCTGTGAACCAAAATTCACGCTTCTGTGAACTAAAATTTACGGTTCTGTGAATCAAAATTCACGCTTCTGAGAACTAAAATTCACGCTTCTGTGTGAAGAACCTTGTGAGTGTAGAGTTGTTGACCGACCACGGCGTGCACGATCACCGACCCACCACTGGATCGCAGCTGCGTCCGCCAGAAACGAATGCGTCGCTTGCACGACTTCCGCACTCAAGCCTGCAATCTCAGCGACTCCTTCTTTTAATTGCCACTGTAGAAAGAGAATCTGCCATTATTCCTTCAAGTGAGAGGCCTTCAATTGCATGTCAGCAGGGACTTGTCATTTTAACATGTCACATTGTCTTTTTCCTTTGTGCATCCGCGTGCGGAATAAATATCTACAGAAAAACTAGGATATGTTTTTTATTTTTTCATTTACTCCATTATTTATGTGAATATTTTTACTGCATATTGTTACAAGATTTATTTTTCTACAGTGCAAGTTGCTAGATATGAGCTAAACTGGATCGTGTTTCTTCTATGAAGGTTTTTTCTTTCTCTATTTTGTACAGTTTGTGAAAGCCTTCAATTCTCGATTTATATGCTATGTAAACAACTTACCCGAAATTTGACCTTTTCAAAACGTATCAGTTCATCACCAGGGAAGTTTATTTGTTTTTACAATCAACACCAATGACTGCCCACAGCACAGTTATGAAAGATAGATTGGGAGGCATGACTGTTTTCTGTTCGGAATACACTATTTCTTCGTTTAATATAACATGTTTCATGGGCTGTAGTATTTTTGTACAGAAATGTTAATAATCATTCGATTTATTTTTTTCATACGGTTGTTTCCCCAGGACCGTTCTTACTACTCTGTCGCACTCGAACTTAATATTAGCACGATGTTTGTTACAACTTGTGTAACTTTGCCATCCCTGTTCACTCGGAAACTTTCTGAGTCTTTTTATTTCCGTAACATTAATCTTGACTGATAATTTACTAGTTCTTAGTAAAAGCGCTCCGTATTTGAATTCAAAAGTTTTCCTAATATCATGGGCGACCAATTTTTCGAAAAATTTATGATTATCAGCTAAGACTGAATTAATTGGTATTATGTAGGAATTCACCAGTTGAATTTCCCTGCCAGGTGCTAAAGGTGTAAAGTACCTTCGAAATAATTTTTTATCGATTAGAATATGTTAAAAATTTGTAGAAAATAATTTTGGAATCTCTTTCATTTTGCAGATGGAGAATCCTGCGTATTTAGACAGCGATCAGTCGGTGTACGAAAGCTCATCTTGCATCATGTCTCAGCGCCGTCCCCATCACCTCCCACCTCTCCACCGACCTCCCCTGCATCACCACCACCATCCCCACCACAACCCTCCACCTCAGCATCGTATGGTGGGAGTAGCTTCTTCAGTTCCCTCAACGCATTCCACCCCAGCAACTTCTCCTCAGCAGCAGAATCCCCACTTGTTCTTCCCCGACCCGAACATGCCCCCACCGGTGTACCACGCTCAGACATCGTCGGGTAACCACATAGCAGGCCACACCCTCCCCAATAATCTGCCTAATAACGGAATTGCTGTGTCTCTGGCCGGGCCGTACAGAGCTGAACCTCTCTATTCATGTCAGGCTCCGAGAGGTCATGACCATGTATATCAATGTCCAGGTCACCGTGCTGACCACTCCAACCACATGGAACAGTTAGAACAATTAGAACAGAGGCTCGACAGGCTACAGTTTCATAGGCAACAAGAAGAACCTCGTGCTGAGTACCAGTACGGTGGTAGTGATTATTCTAGTACAGAACCCATTTACGCTCAACCCCAGCATCCTCCTGGAGAGTCGGCGCCAACACTAGCATATGTTCAAACGGGCCGAACATCTTTGCGGGCCGTAGGAAGCGGCGGCCACGGAACTCCCGCAAGGTTTCTTGTTCGAGCGGACAGTGTAGGAGCATCAACGTCATCTTCAACCCTGCCGACTGTGTCTGCTCTCCTACCCCATGAACATGCGCACCAGGCTTTGGATGCCAACAAGGCTTCTCCAAGCACCCCTACTCCAACCAAGCTCAAAAGACAAGGTTTCCTTCGGGCTTGGCGGCTCAAATTCTTACGTGAAGAGAACGCTGCCGGCGCTGCTGTCAACAACACTAGAAAAAGAGGCTGTCTTTTATTCGTTGGATTACTCGTGCTCTTGTTACTGCTTCTTGGGGCCATGGCTGGCACTCTTTACGTCACACGTGAGTACATGGCCTTATTTTTTCTTATAGCAGTGATATAAGCGTCTTACAGTGTAGGTCAGCTTTCATATATATGTCATAGTATATTTTTGCTACTTTTTCGGGCAATTACTGGAGTTCCTTTTCTTAGTTCTGTGTATATCATTTGCCTATATCATTTATATTTTGTCCACGTTACTTCTTGCCTATTTTCTGCTCAGATATTCTTAGGTGTACAAAATTATGTCCTTCATTTATATGGTTTCTAATTATGATATTCCCCGTAAGCTTTTATAGCGATATTCATGTTCAATTTTCAGCTCGTTGTGTAATTTGGTCTTCAATATAAGACCCTACTACTGAATTTCCGTGGGGAAATATGATCCGATTTTATATTTTTGCGCTCGTCTTTCATTGGAGTGATTTTTGGGCGCCGGCATGCCTGTCGCTACAGCCAACACAAGTCCGTCATATTCTTGCACTATAAAAGGACAAGGTAATTACTGTGAAGAAATAATTAGTGCGCGACTAATTACGCGGGCGCACTGCCGCTGACGGCTGCGGCTTTTGCCTTCTTAAGCTACTTTTCATTTTTTGCGCTATCGATAAAAAGAGCTTGTGCGCTTAGTGATTTTTTACGATTTCTTTCGACTTATATGATGTTTTGTCGACATTTTATTTCGTGTTCTTCGACATTTGTAGTGATGAAAATTATTAAACTTATTTGATTTTAACTTATAGTTGTTTTTTAGTTGGTCCTGTTAATTAAATTTTATTATGTGCTCAACAAGGGATGTAGATTCTTGCTTAAAGTCAGTATCTGTGCAATTGTTTATCCTGCTGGATTAATCTATCAACACAAACCCTTTATGCTACCCTTGTAACCCACTAACACACAACCCTTTATCCTGGTCACCTGACCTATTTACACCAACCCTTCATCCTGTCCTTCAACCCACTAGTATGTAACCCTGTATCCTGGTCGCCTTATCCATTAACCCATAAGCCTTTGCCATATCCGTTTAACCCATAATCTTGTAGTCCCCTACGCGGTTCGAAACATCCTCTGTATTCGCCAACTTCCATCTTCTCCACATCCATCATCAGCTCGCAATCCACAAATGTACAGCAGGTTCGCATGCATACTTCAACAATGTTTTCATTCTGTGTCACATTTAATCGAACTTAAGTCATCGTTGTGCACTAGCACCTGTTTCTGTGACACCAAGTCTTGATGTATTAGTGTGAAGAATGAGTAATGTATTCGGTTGTTCTCGGAAAGCTGGAGCAATTTTATTTCTTCTTACTTTTTTCACTTATTTCAGTTTCTATGAGTTGTTTGAGAAGTGATATTATAGTACTTGCAATCCCTTAGGAATTGATCTCTACAAAGGTATAAATGAGAATTTCCGAATAGTTTTAGATCTTAACGGTCCTGGGGAATTATTTTTGCACAGATTAATCTAGTACGGAATACGTTTCATTCGCGCTTTCCTTATGTGTAGTATTATCTCTTCTAGGAATTTATTGTGCTTCCACAATAATTTTAGTTATTTCTGTGAAACGGTTTTTCTGAAGCGCGAAGTTTCGAGCAATTTTAAAATGTTCTCGTATATCTACTGCTTTGAATGATGGAACATTAACTCTAACCACGTATTGAGGGAAACTGGTTTATTTTCAATTAAGTTCACTAAATGCCAAAAATGAAGTGTAATTAATGCTTCAGAAACTTTTACGAACATGTAAAACGAATACTTTCTCTCAAACTTCACACAGTCCATGAAACCAAAGAAATTTTATTTTTTTATTTTTTGGTATCCGACAATTTTCTCTAAATCTTCACAAAAAAATAGTCTTCATATCGGAAGCTTCTTCTCGTTCACATTGCTGGACTCGCACTTTACGAAGAGTCTACTTTCAAGGGTCAATATTTTTTCGCTTGTGCGCTGTGTTTATTCCCTCGCACCGAATCAATGGCCCTTAGTTGTGCAAATAAAAAGATTTAAATCTCGATTCGGTCTCGTGGATAAGCTTTCGATACCGGGCTCTTGGGTTGCTATTTTTTCATCTATTTGTTTAATGAATTTACTGTCACTTGCAGCAGCTTATCGTTTAATTTGGCTTGAAGTGCACGACTTTGTTTATGGTTGGTTGAATGTTACAAGTTATTTTACGTGCAACAAGTAACAACTATTTCAGGGGGAAATTGTACTTTTTGTTATTCTAGAGAACTGAATTTTACTTGCACCGTAACCCATTGAAGCTGCGTGGTAACCATAGTTACCAGCTTAAAAGATCATGTGTAAAATATATGATTTCATACGTCACACCTGGGTGCAGTATGGGATACACTAAATCTGTGTCTAGCAACTGAATAAGTTTAAAACAATTAAAAATAATTTGTTTGTTTAATACGTTATTGTTAAAGCTGGCAACCTTAGTTATAAAGCTGTTTCAATGGATCAATGAGATGAGTGTCGGTTTGGAAATTATTGAGTTGTTTTTAAAATCTATGAAAATATTTCACATGACAAGTTGCAGTTTGTTTTCGTAAATAGTAATACGGCAATATTTCGCAGTTTGCAATTGTCGAATTCGTTCTTAATTTTGGATTTTATTATTCACTCTCACAGGAATATTTCTCACCTGGAAGTCGCTTTAATTTATTATTTAGTTGGCAAAACGAAACGCGCCGTCTGCACAAGACTGGTACGGCCTCTTGCATTACAGTGTAACTGAGCTCTTGTTTTAATGCTGGACGCGTTGGATAAAATTGCTGTGCACCGACCAAAGTTCGTTTCTTTTTGAAGGCAGCGCGTTGAGAGAAAGTTTGTTATGAGGCGGGAACATTTCAATAGGCAAAATATTTTCTTCTTCTATGAATTGTTACTTCTTTTCATTTCTATTGGTACACTTTCTTCTGAAATATAATTTTTACGATCATGCGTTTCTGTGAAAGAAATGTATTCTTATGTTCGAACGGAACGTCTTGCTTTTTATTTCATTGTGAATTTAGAGAAAAACGGAACGATGTTGCTGTTCCGTGGTGCTTTGCTGGTGAGCGTATGGTCAGCGAACTCGCTGCTGTAGATAGCATCAAGGCTAGGGGGCACGTTTCCTACCCTGATGCTCATCGTGCTTGGTTCCTCTGTTCCAAATTTTGCTTCTCTTTTGAATTCATGGTAAGTTTGAGCTGTTTACGTTCTGTGCGTGCATGGTACATGCTCGGAGGTTCCATTTTGTTTTTTTATCACTTGTGGCACAATTGAACTCTTAACTAGGATATGTAGATGCAATCAGGAAGTCTCTGGTGGGTTCTAGTACAAAGGAAAATGGAGGACTTTTTGGTGTACCGATAACCGGTGGATCAAATCCTGACCACCGTTCACTCGCTGCGGCAGTCAGTCAACTAAGACCTGAATCGCCTGTGTCTATTCTCTCAGTCAAACTGCACTGGATTGTGCTGAGGTTAAAATTTTAACTGTGGACATGATGTGCGAGTATAAACAGTAATATATATATATATATATATATATATATATATATATATATATATATATATATGTGTGTGTGTATGAATATTGATCATTAATATTATTCGTCTAGTGAAATAATTTGTTGCTTCAGTTGAATACTTGCATTAGATTTATGACAGTTTCAAAAAGAGCAGGCGGATATCTCCTTGTAATCAGTGATGAAAATTAAATGAGGTGATTTAAATAATTTTATCAACTGTATTTGATAGCTAATACTGTCTGCTTTCCTCATTGCTGCATGAAGTTCCCTCGCTGGAAATAATTGAACATTAACAGTGTTTTGTGTTTTCAATTTCAGAGGCGTTTAGGGTTTCAAGTTTGTTTTGATTTCTGAGGGAAGCCATTTGCATACCTCAGGCAAGAAATTTATTCGTGCTCGTTCGCTGTGTTGTTTTCTATGGGGCGTGAGTGAGTTATTCTCTGCAAGATCGATTGCGGCGAGAGCAATGTCGCTCGGGGAAGCTTAAGTGTCCCCGGAAGAGGGGAATGTCTGCCTGGAAATTAACATTATGCACCACCACTTCAGTCTCAACATTATTCAAAGACGGAACATGTTGCGACTCATATGTGAAAAGTTTAATACTCAAAAAATATAACTTTCAGTTTTGAAGTGGGAGGGAATTACCAATCATTTCCCTGGATTTTCTTTCTGTTTCTACGTGTCGTAATTGTTGGCCTGGTGACCGCTGCTGAAACATTTATTTCTGTGACTAGAGCACTGGCGTCAAAATTCCGAACCTAATGTTCACAGATGACACGTTGCAGCCTAAAATTTTCACTCCTCACCGTACCATTTTTGGAGGTCTATTTTCACGCGTTGGTGACAGAAGTTCTAGATGCCGATCGAAATTCATCTAGGGAATTTCAGACATCCATGAAGCTTGTCCCACTGAAGTTCTCTATGATCGCACTTTGCCAAAATGCTGGTGCGACTGAACGCACTCCCGGGAAATCTGAGCTACGTTGCAGTTCCTCTCGCCATTTTAATCTCGTTGCCATGCAAGTTTATGCGATCACAATGGCACGCTGTCAGAGCGCCACTCCGATGCCTGCTTCGCTTTTCGATTCCTGGAAAAAGGAGCGCCTTTCATTCACTGGTTTCGAAAGAGAACTGTTTATCATGGCTTGTTTGCGTCTAAATGAAGCGAAGGCTTCTGTATTATTATGCTGTGTCTGGATAAAATTCAACGCATTTCTTTGCAACTCCAGAGACAGTGACGAACTTTTCCACCCCAGCGAGAGCTGTTCTGTTGCTGCGTATTTGATACAATACGTTTGGTTTTGAATTCATTCTGAGGATGATCGGCCTGATCAGTTTATTTGTAGTTCTCCATTGATGTACATATTTTTATATTCTATTGCTACTGCTTGGGGTAAATTCAATTTGTGTGTAGTACATTCTCTTTACGCGCTGCGAATATGATTTCTTGGCCAATATAGATTAAAATCGAAGGATTAATCTGATTTTTAAGCTCGTATAGATTAAAATCGAAGGATGAACTGCCTTCTTTTTGCGTATGTATCACAAATAGACATTATAACGTGTAAAGGCCATCATTAAGCAGGCGCTATTGCTTATGTCCCGCATCATAAGACTACGTTGTATCCGTGGATCACTGTAATCAAGCAAACACCATTTCTTCTATCAGTCTGTTATCGCTTTTACGGCCATTTTGGCATCACTGGTGGCCGATTTCAATTAGATATTGTGCGTTCATTGTAAGCGTGGCAGCTTAAAATTTATGTTATTACTTGCGCAAAGTTTTTAAACGCTTCAACAGCTTGATGCTGTTGTTAGGCTCGTGCATGTGCATTTCGACTGTCTTTCGACTCCCTACAAATAACACATTTATGGCCCACGAACTCAAGACCTTTGATGCTTATCTAAAGCCCCTTTTTTATTTTAACTTGGACCTCAACTACTTGTTTGAAAATCACTTACTGGTGCCTCTCTCGTATCTAAAAGTATTATATTTTTCATTTTTTTTATCACTGAATTTAAACGGATCTCTTATATTCTTACTAATAATTTACCTAGTATTAATGACATTTCTTCTATTTTTACTTGTGTTGTTCGTGCTTCGAACGTCTCTTTAATCAAATTAGCGATCACTTTTTTGGGGGCTTTCATCTCGGATGACTGCAGGAGGTTCCTATGTTTGTTGACTCTGGTCATGAAATTTATCTGTTTTTTTTATTATTCAGTAATTGTACTATACATGTTTATCACTTATCATCTTAAGAGATTGTAACTTATTGAGTACTAAGCTACAGTTATTGGACAGATGATAAGCTTTGTTTCATTACACATTATGTAAACGTTTCTCTTGTTGAGTTAGTTAAATATTTTTCATGTGATTTTTTCCCATCAAAGTGCTTGAATTCATGCTGTAAGTGGTGACTCGTATGATTGTGTTCACGTAGTATCGTAGTATGTGTTGCTGTGACGGTTTCTTCAGTAACTACTCTAGAAACCGTTTTAAATTTCTTCCTTACAGCTTACGCAAGGTGTTTAAACTATCATTCCTATTGGTTGAGATAAACACAATACCTAAGTCAAGCGTTCGCTGCAAGCAGTTTTTGTGATTGTTTAGGAATTGAAACATTTGAATATTGTTCTGCAACGAGTCTAGAACATTTTAGTTGTCTCACTGTTCTCAAGTTTCAGATATAAAGTATCTCGCTGTTCTTAAGTTGATCACAATTCTAATTTTTTGCTTTGGTTCTGTTGAAACGCTTGCCAAACTTTACGCTTTTTATTACTTTCGACTGTTTCCATATCCTCAAATTTGGTGTTGATTAAAATATCCGTAATTACTTGGTCAAAAACTAAGACTACTACTAAGCCACTACAACTAGAAACGCTAGAACCTTGAGCTTTCTTCAGCTTACGGTAGCTTCGTGCTGATGCCAGTCGCGTTGCTACTGAGCGGTGCAGTGGCCTGGGCTTCGATCATGAACTGCCAGATTTATGAGGTATGAAGTCGGGTGGCTTGACTCTCTGAATTATATGGGGCGCTCTTCATCGTGCTCCAATGTAGCTAAATGTCGTACCGCCTGTGAGCGTAATTGTGCTAGTATGAAATAAGAGCTACTTTTGAAATATCGAGTCTACTACTGGAAGTAATTGTTATTGTGGATATTGTGGCATGATGTGTCTTTCTATAGTCGCCTCATCAAGCAAATATTATTTTGATTTTGTTGTTTTACCAATTTCAAATCTCAAGCAATCGGAGTCGTAATTAATTGCATATTCAAATTGTATGCTTTAAATTTAAAATATAAATTGTAGCAGTTTGTGTCAAGTTTACCATTTTTAATTGATTATAGTATAACAATTAGAATGGTATGATTGTTTAGTTAAATGCAGTCTAGATTTTCATTCCTAAATTTTGTTCTTTCGTTGATGGACGCATCTTACCTTCAGAATCGAATAGTATGTACGCATGGGTTTCATCTTAAAATTCGCGATAAACTGGGAAAATGTTATAATTACATCTTGATCTTTCACACTAACATATGTATTACTTCACATTCCCTCTTCTATGCATTTCTAGGGCTCCTTCGTTTCTTAAATTTATCTGACTGCAGTTGATGATATATTTCTTAAACAATTATTGTGTATGTTTGGCGACAGAGTTTTGTGCTGAGTTTCTTCAAGTCCATTCTCAAGTACTGAATAGTTTTCCCATTTTTCCTGAAATTTCGTTTCTTTGGTAGTACTAACAAGTATACCAGCGCTTTGGCTTCCTATTGGAAGTCTAGGTTTAGTAGATATTTCATCACCAGTTTTTCGCTTTAAAATATTGCTGGCATTGCTGGACTTCTCAGCACCCGATCAACACGCACACATTCTTGCCGGTGCACAACAAGCGTGCCAGAGTATAACTTGATTCTACTCTGCAACACTTACCTTCAAACAGGTTAATCAAATTCAGGAATGTCTTGTCATTTCTAACTTTAGGCCTTTAACATTATGAACAGAAAACTTAGTGGGTTTTCTGAATGCGATGTAGAGTAAAAAATGAAAAATGTGCGTCAAATTGTACCTAATTCATGTTGAAAACTGAAAACACAGTGAAGTGAAATGGCATTAAACGTATATTTTGAAAATAAAGACATATATTTCGTATATTTCTCTCTTTTGGTTTTTATATTTACAAATACGTCTGATCATTTTGCCGCATTGTGTGCAGTACGTATGTGACGGCAACTCGACTGAGAACGCTTCGCTTTTACCTGCTAAACTGCCATGTTAATTTCGACCACACCAAATTATCGTTTCTTTTATCTCGGATGAGATATCTTAACACTGGTGCGTTGTTCAATTAGGAACATAATTGGGAAATCGAGGTGGCGTATCTCTATGATAGTTACTAGCGCGTGTGTTGGGACGCTTGTGGGCCACCCATGTGGACCTCGGCATGTCCACGTCGTGTTGCCACACAAACTTCTAGCGTTCAAGTCGAGTTCGTTTTTCAAGTTCCAGAGGTTGTCGTTCAATGGTAGTTCTAGTGGTGTAAACCTAGTCAATGGTTAAATAATAGTCTGAGTAAGGCAAAGATTTTACAGTCAGGCCTGACAATCAGTGGGGTCCGATATCATAAGGAGTGAAATTGTGTTTTACTTAACGCTGGTTCCCGACACCCATCCTATGCTAAGAAGTTCATGGCTAAGAAACTCGCATTTGCCTCTGACTTTTAATTACACTGTCAATTTACATTTTTACGAGCTTGACAGCCTGTCGAGAATATCTATGTATTTAGTTTCGATGATTTATTAATAACTGAATCAGATGCTACCTGCGCATCCACATTCCCATGTCTTCTCAATCTCAGTGCTCGCTTCTCCAGTGACAGAGATTTAGTGTATACCTGCGCACCGTTGTCCTCGTGACAGAAGTCGTCTTGTAATCGCCGGCACACAAACACAGCTTACTGGCGCGCATCCATGTTTGCTGCTCTCATGGTGTCACCACCTTATACCTAATGTTGATTCTTCAGCGCCTAGTGTTTGTAGGCACAGGCAATGTGACATGCCCACCTGTACACGTGTGCCTGTCAGGTGAGTGTCGTGGTGCAGACGATGTGACTAGCACACCTGCACACGTGTACCTGTCAGGTGAACCTTGTGGCACAGACGATATGACCAGCACACCTGCACACGTGTGCCTGTCAGGTGAGCCTCGTGGTACAGACGATATGACCAGCACACCTGCACACGTGTGCCTGTCAGGTAAGCCTCGTGGTACAGACGATATGACCAGCACACCTGCACACGTGTGCCTGTCAGGTGAGTGTCGTGGTACAGACGATGTGACCAGCACACCTGCACACGTGTGCCTGTCAGGTGAGCTCCATACTAAGGAAGAAACGACGAGCTGCGCTGATGCGTGTCGTCCCTGCGGCCAGCTCTGCCATTCCCCCCGCTGGTCATACATCATTGCACTCTTTTTCTTTTATTCCTGGGCTCCTTCATTTGCTAAGCCTTGAGTTGATGAGATCAGCTCGACTCGAATGAGAAATCTGCTAATCAGGCTTTCGACGGCGCTCTCTGTCTACTGAGCCCCACGCTTGCTTAGATGTTGTGAGGTATCAACCTCCCTTCACTGGTGATCTACTGGACACACGCTCTGCCTGTTCTGCTCACCTATCTTTTTGTTTGTCTTCTTGGTTTCTGGTGAACTTGTTTACGTGCTGCCAACATACTTAATTTTTTGCAAACACCGTTTTAAAATACTATGAAGCTTGGCATTTCAATTTGACAGTGGTTTGCAAGCCATTTCTCACATTTGCCTCGCGTCATTTGTGACAAAGTTCGTAACCTGGAAAGCCCTTTCTCAAGTTTTTTCCTTTCTTAATCATTATTGAATGATTAAGGAATCATTAATTAATTATTTATTGAATCAATAATATATTCATTCCGTTTCTTACTACGTAACTCTCACTTGAAATCAACTTTAAGTTGAAAATATGCAGCGACTTTTTCAGTACACACTTGAATATTTAAAAATCATTTAATATTATTCGGACCTAATGAAATGCTTTGCTCAATATATTCTTGTTATCCCTGCTTATGTTCTGGCACTTGTGTGATCCAGAACAAAAGACACCAGTAAGTCTGTACAAAATCTTTATTTTCTCCCTATATTTAACCGTTGGTGTTTTAACTTATGACTCATGTAATTGTTGAGCTTATGTTCATTTATTTTCAGTATAGTGTGATGGCTTTAAATTGCTCAGTAAAAATTTCTACTTGTTACTACAGCTGTGAGCACAGTAACAACTATCATGGAGCAGTCGATGCCTTCAATCAAGCACAGACTACTCCCAGGTATTGAAAGAAATGAAACTCATACCCTTGAATTCATTGTGTGATTCACGCTCAGCCATTCGCGAAATTCCAGGTTTCCCGTCGTAAAAGTCAAGAATGAAGCCTTGGCCCATTGAGTGAGAAGTGAAGAGAGAGGTGTAGCGCTCCGAAGAAGCCAGAGTCTTGCAATAATTGAGTGTTGTCACTGTGATTCATCTGTGGCGAGACTGCGTACCCGATGGAAGTGCGTCCATCATGTAGGGTTGGTTATGTGTACGAGTGCTTAGCTGATGGCCTTGGGTGCCGCAGTCGTTCAGTCAGCGACCGGTCAAGAATTCAGACTGGCCAGTATTGGAAGGATTCCAAACTTCGCAGAGTGGTGTAAATATATGACCGCGCCAAGTGTTATCCGGAAATTTTGGCTTAACCCTTGTGTGGTGTTCATATTGATGTTACTTAGCCCGTGTTTGTGGGTCTGGTGGTCCCGTTGCATTTTCTGATTTTTAATGTCCCACACTGAAACACTTATGTTAGAATACTCAACAGATGTTTACTTCATCCCAATTACAAACAGTACAAACAATAAGAATGTTAGCTGTAAAGAATGGAAACGAGTCTCATAAACCCGAACACCAAAGAAGGGTTAAGAGTACATTTTCAAATCTTAGGAATAGGTTTTGAACTAACTTAGGGAAGTTGTTTGTTTCACTTTCTGGGTTAATGGAGAACTTGGAAAGTTGGTGGGTGGAGAGAGAGGCAAATTTTGCAAGGGCTCTCAAGTGACTCCCTGGTCAACTTTGCTAGGCTGCGATATTTGTTGGGACATGCAATTGAAGTATTGAACGTTGGCCCAAGTCAAGCAGAAGAAAGGTTTGAATCTAGCCAAATATAAGGGGACGTTTTCAAAGAAGTAGTGAAAACCTAGTTAAGCGAAAGTGGTTTGTATTAACCAAGTAAAGTGAAAGCGATTTACATTAATGGGATTAAAATGAGGATTTATGGTAGATCGGAGTCATTCAAAGAGAATGAATTCAATAACGAAGAGAGAAATGAACACTTTTATGAGTATGAATAAACCTAGAAAAACATGGATAACTAAACGAAACAATACTTTTTAAGAAAAAGGTAAATAACACAGTAAATGAGTAACAAAAACTTTTTATAGGTGAAAAAACAAATTTGAATATTCTGAAAATACGCAATCATTCAGCTTTGTTTCAGGTCTCCACCATGTGCGTGTAACTTATTGACAAAATCATAAACTGTTACTTTCAGTAGATAATTTGACATTTCAATTGCTGTCAAAGAACATTATATATGATGTATTAATTATTCTGGAAGTAAAATGATATATGCCTAAATTCTTTACTTTGTTATTGCCGCTACTACCTGATTTGCAGTTGACATGTCATTGTCATGCTAGTACTTGGATGTTCCCTTTTCATTACACTGAAAGTTACAAGTAATAAATATACTGTTGTATGCACGACTATACCGATTTATGGTATTCTATGTACGTTTCAAGTACATCAATAGCCTCTATTCCCGTTAAAATTCAATAAGTGACTGAAAAACAATTCGCTCTGTGTACGATTTGCTTTCATTCAAGAGTGCACTGTAATTTGTGATACACTGATCCGAAGATATCTGTTGGAATATTCACCTTGCCACTCAATGGCTGTTTTTCGGCAGCCCGAGACGTATTATTTTGTTTGTGGCGCGAAACGTGCCATTTGCGGGTGCTTTTTGCAGAACTGGAAGAAGAGACTGCTTTTGTCCTGTGTTTAGCGCGGTAGTTGGCTGTGTTTAGCATGTTTTACATGGCACTTTGTGACCGCAAACCCTAATAGCTCGCGCCCGAGGCAAGTCTTCCTATGCCCAGATAACGCTCAGCTCTGCCATACGATGCATCCAGCTTCTTCGGTCTCTCTCTGATGTCTGTGACGAACGTTTTCCGGCGTGTCTAGCTAGACTTACCGCGCTCGAGTAACCCGCTAAGCTTCGACCATTATAAGCAGAACTTCAAACTGGAACTTTTTAAATTATGACATATGTAAGTCAGCGAAAATTCCTCAGCACAAACATCGGCGGCTGTCCATCACGAATGTTTTCAACTTATCAAGGATAAACTTTTCTAAGATGGTTCTTTGTCTCTATAACGCAACGCGCTTAAAGGACAAACATCATTAAACAATATTTTATTGTAAAATTTGTCATTGTCGAAAGTTCTTACTCTCAAACTTTTTGCAGTTATTACTTGAGTTTGCGTGAGGCATTCAAAATTCCAAGTCGCAAATTTACAGGTACTTTATTACAGCTTGTTAACATGTTTCCACTTTACGATGCATTCAAATTATAGCCCCACACTTAAAAGTTCTTGGGTCGCCATTTTAAATGACGTGAGGTAGTATTCGTCCTCACAATGTATTGAATGTTTTCTACTGGAGATTTAATATTTTACTATTAAAATTCACTTACATGTTTCAGTCATTACCATTGCCGCCATGCGTATTTTATAAACAAACTCAATTTTCTAAGTAAATGGTTGCGTCAGAAAGTGTTATTTTTTTAGAGGCAGCAGAAACCAATAAAAATGATTGCCTCATGGAGATGATGAACGAAACGTGGCCTGGCTTCGTTAATTGCTAGCGCAGTAATGTTGCATCATGCAGAAATCATGCAGAAACTTCCGACTTGGTTTGTTTCTCTTTTTTTTTCAGGGTTCAGATTGCCTTCTGTTTTGCCTCGAGATTTACGGAGGGTAATTTACTTGCAAAATGAGAGGCAACTCGAGCCTCGAACTTTCCTTGTTCTTCGCATTGTTTTTGGGATGATTTCCTGTGCATTGTTTGTGTCTTTATATCACTTGATTTGCCGTTTTGAATTTCCCGTTTTGTCATTAATTTCAATGTGAATATGCCCATTTTTCAACGTTCCTACACACGTTAGTTAGTTACAGTGTTTTAATACTTGTGTATCTTAACGCTGGTCAACCCATTAATGCTCACTGGCAAATCAACTTGTCACATCGAAATGTGTACATAATTTAAATGCTGTGAAGGTTATTATTAGAAATGGAATGTAACCGCAACAAGGCGAATACGAAACTTGTTCTGAACAAGTTACTGCGACATTGAATTGAAATTATACTACTTTTTTAACGTGGCAAATGCACTTGCCAGTCGTCATTTATGGGGTAAGAAGGCAAAATACCCGGGCTATGAATCTATATTTCTTCGATATTTTAATTTTGTGTAGTAATGAAGTAAAAAGACAGTAGCACAATGTCTTACTACTGAAGGAAAGGACGTTGCATCTGTGAAGCAGCACTGACCTTCAATCCTGCATATCCACTCGTTGGAATTTCATCTCGCATTCCCAGTGATGCGGCAACATTTACGGCCGAACTTTGACTTGTGTTTTCCTGCCGTTACTGCCAGACATCGTACTTAAGCCGTATCGTCTATCTCATGAGCATCAATTATCGTGCATTTGGCGATAATAATTCATAAATTTAGACTGATTCGTGGTACAGTGATATCGCGTAAGGTTGAGGGGCATGCTTTTTTTATTGATAATTGGCCCCAAATGTGTTTTAGTATCTTAATTGCTGGCTTTCATTGCGTGGTCTTCAAAGTTTCATGTTTCTCTTAAGATTGCTTCCTATGTATTAAGTAGGATCTTTCTTCGAGCGAACGATGTTGTAAACATTATGAGTGAATCTTTATTTTCATGCATTCCCTTTTGTCGTACATTAGTATTGAATTACAGCTGTTCTGTGAGTTCGTTGATGTATATTCAAATTTACCAAATATGCTGATGTGAGAGTCCTGAGCGCCGTGGACTGAGCTGAACACGAGTGTTCGCTGGGCTTAACTGAAGAGAATGCCGTAGTATTTTTATATGGTATGTTGTAGCAAGCACTCATTAAGCGGCATACACCACTGACCTCCAGCATAGCGTGACCTGACTGCGTCCGAGGGTTGTCACTCTCTCATTGGCTCTCTTTGCATAGCCGTCAGGTGCTCGTCCAGCGCTGGTCGTCAGTTGTCAAGCCTCAGCCTACTTCTTCCTTTGCACGAATAGCAACACGAAAATAATGACGAAGGGAAGTGAGGGTTGTGCATTGTCGATAAAAGCTAAGAATATTTCATACAGTGTATTTGTTGTCAACAAAAAGTGTGTTGTTCCATTTGAAATTGAAATTCACTCATTTCAAAATATTCATAGTCTGATACTGCGATGAAAAGATGTTCAAAGATAGAATAAATGTATTTGATTTCCTCTCGTTTTTGTTGCATTTTCTACTTTTCTATTAATGATTTTCTTTTTAGATTTTTGTCTCCACGTAGTTTGTCCTTTATCTGCGGTAGGTATGATTTCCTTTCTCAAATGTTTTTTTAACCTTTAGCATATTCTTTATACCAACAAATGCAGTCCTTTTTATTCATTTTACTAGTTCAATTTCTTGATGCCTAGACAGTTCTTAACACTGATACAGTTCTTGACATGCTGCAAAAATACAGGGCTGCTTTTTTAAGTCACTCACCATGCAAATAATCCATGACAAATTACCTCGACGACTCTCACGTCGTAGAAAGCCTTTTTCCAGACTATCTACTCTTATTTCATGCTGTAAATAATCTTGAATGACCAGTGTTAAATTTTTGTTCAGGATACTATTGTTTGCCACTGATGTGTATGAAAAAGAAGACTGCTACATATCGTTCACTTTTGTCCCATTATTCTTCAGCAATAATAACCTGTATCCCATTGAAAATATCTAACCAATATTTCTTATGACAGGTAAAACTTTCTATTCTCCAGATGTTTTAGGCAAAGTGATGCGAAATGTCTTGTGGATTCCTGCGTCATTGTATGACCTCATCTTCCAGCACGACATCAGCCTCTGCAATGTGAACTCACTTATCCCAGGCTGCATCCAGAATCTCTGCGCTCCATATTCGTCAACGGTCGCTACACGGCTGACTAATTAATCATTGTGAAACCCTCACGATCCCGCCATTGACAATTGCTTCTTGGTTTTGTCTTGCTGGCGTCCATTATGACTATCCGCGTCCGGCATTAAGCTTTCCGAGCGTTGAGTGTGGATCGTTCCTTGATGTAAGCTTTACCATCGCTACGCCCTCACTTTGCACCGCTGCACCCTCACTTTGTACATCACTTTGTACCTCACTTTGTACCGCTACAACTTCACTTTGCACCGCTGCACCCTCACTTTGTACTTCACTTTGCGCCGCTGCACCCTCACTTTACACCGCTGCACCCTCACTTTGTACTTCACTTTGCGCCGCTGCACCCTCACTTTACACCGCTGCACCCTCACTTCTCATGTCGACGGCAACTTTCCTCTCCTCTGTCCCTTCACTCTCAACCTATTTCCCTCCTTCTATCCGCCCCACGCCTGAGCTCCCCTTGGAGCACCTGCTGGGCAAGTTTGATTGTTATAGCTAAAGTCAATGTGTATTAGATGTGCTAGGTTCAAATATCTTGGATTTTATTTACAATTTGATATTTGAAAATTCACCTTTACCGTGTACGTATTAGGAAGATCGCTCCTTATTGTAAAGGTGTTTTGTCATATTTGAATTGAGCTTGAAGTCAAGCACTTTCTTAAATTTACGTATACTGGAGGAGTGCAACTTCTGTCTGAACTGTTTTTCGACTGATTGTCTTCGTGGAATTATTTTCATCTTTTTTTCAGGGTATCAAAAGCCTCAGCGGAAACATCTGCCTCGGTACTTGGCATTGATCCAGAATCTGTTTTCTTTGAAGTCCTCAAGTTTTTTATGTCACTGCTCTGCGAAGCAAAATTTTTCAGCGATGATGTCGCTTTCAAAATTGGATGCTAGTGGACTGATTTCTAGGGCGCAAAAACGGGGGTGGGATTTTTTACTCGATAATCTGCTTACGAACGTTGTATCTAATATCAACTCGAAGTATGCTGAAATTCGTTTTCTCAATTTTTAGCATTCCATCGTGTAGGTTCTGAATTTTTGCTTAACTAATGTTATTTAGCCTTGTCGCTTTCGATACAAAAAGAGTGGAACCTAATATTCCAACCACCTTGTTCATTAAGTTTTCCAAATTTATGGTCAAACACTAAAAACCTGTTTCAATCATTTTATCTTCATTGTGTTTTCTATATCGAATAAGGAATTCAGTTTTTTTGTGGCTCATTTAATTGCAGTTCTAGGGAGACTTCAAGTCTCTGATGATGATGTCCACGGGACCGAGATACCGTACAAATTCTTCCGTGTTTGAGCATCCCGTCCTGCTAAGTCGAGTGAAAGTTATGGCACCGGGGCCATGATAAAAACCAAGCCTAATTATGACAATAATTATCATAGGTAGCTACTGAACTGGCTGATAGTGATGTCTTTTTGGCTCGTCTCTGTTAGTGATAATGAGCATCCCTGCGCTTCATTATCCCCATTGGCATTAAAACCTTCCCGGTCCTGAACTCTCCGTCGGCAAAACCTTCATTATCGTATATTCGGCGATAATAATCGTGAAACTTGCGATAATTAACGCTGAGGGGACGATAAAGTCAGAATGAGTCGTTTCTTACCAGACACATGCGGGGTTCACAGGATTCTCTCCCAGCAATTTGATCTGCTAATTAGTGTAACATTTTCCCCTAAGGTGATCAGATTTTTTGGAGCATTTTGCCGTGCTGCACGCTGTTCTCATGACACGAGTCATCGTCCTCACATGTGCTTGCCAAACGTTCACATGCTTTATCAAAATACATTAGAAGCTTCGGTGTCTTGTTACTTTTCACTCTTCCCTGATAAATGAAGCTGGTTCTTTGTGCGACCTATATTTGGCATGCAATAAATGGATATTATGTCACCTGCCACATGGTATAAATTTTTATTTCAAAATCAACCCGAATATCTTGCGTTATTGTTATGTTAGTTGTTAAACTATAACTAATTATTCGAGCCAGTTCTTAAGATTCTCGTCGCTTTTGAATGTGTTGCAAATAATTATTTTTTTGGTTAAAAATATGCTCTCTCGAAGCGTTATAGTTCTCTATAATATTTTCTTCAGTTGAAGAAAATGATGTTTCAAATTTTACCTACTTGAAATTCCATTTGTTAAGTATTATTGCTCAAAGATACGACTGCTGCAAGCGTACTATAGTTTTATTCGCAATTTGTGTGACGCAATGGTCATATCCAACGGACATATTCTGTGTACATTTCTCTTAATCTTGTTTTTGTTAGTGGGCTCCCATTTTTGAACTGCTACATTTGTATTCGTAAGTTGGACATTTTATGGAAACGTTAATAGATGTTTACTTAATGGACTTAGTGCAGTGGTAAGGAAACCTGTGAACATCTGCATGTTGTGTAGAAAATCAATGTCAAATTTCTGATGTGTTTTAAGTGATTTTTAGCTTGGCTATTTCAAATAGTCATTTCGCTATTGACTATTTGGCTATTTCAAATAATCATTTCGCTTGGACTTGTAGTTTAGCGTCACTAAGTTTTTTCGCTTGTTTAATTTTTTGTGTCATAATTCTGTGTTTTTGTATGTGGATGTTCTCGTAAATCTTCTGCTCATGTGAGGGAGATGTAATCCTGAGGAAGGAGTTGCAGAAATTAAACAGGCTTTCCGGCGACAGATAATTTAAAGCACTGCATCGCATGGATTATTTAAGTGTTTATAAAGACGACCATTTCGTTGCGTTGCCTCTCTTCTAGACTTAAGTGACATCGTCTCTCGCGCCGCAGCCGCATTGCGCTGCGTAAGTCAACTGCCTCCAGCGAAGCTTTCTTGACATTTGATTAGAAAAGTTGTTCTCTGTGTGCTAACTTCTGCGTTAGTGAATTTGAACGTATGTGTTTGTTCAATTTATTTTATACTTGCCGTTTCTTCTTTTGATAGTAATTTAGAATCTGATGTTATTCTTTGGTCTCCTCTATTTTCCCATTGTAAATATTAAGCTACAAATGATTTTCGAATGGGAGTCATGGACTAAAGAATGTTTCCGTGCATCGTTGTAATGAATCATCGGTTTCCTCACCGTACACACTTTCCGTGGATGCAAGTGTGGCCTTCATGGAGGAAATATTGACAAAGGTGATGCTTGCCGATGGCGTCTCTTCTTCCACATCCGCCACTTGGGTTTTCCTGCTCATCTTGGTTAAGATTCTGAAGCACTTTCTGGTGAATTGTCATAATTTCGATGGCCTTTGTATGTATTACTTTTCTTTTTCTTCTTCGCTAGTGATTGTAACTGGACCGTTATGCAAGGAACGTACAGTTTTTTCCAATGTTCCGCTTCTTATTTACCTCATTTCTCAATTTTTCGCTCATTTGAGTTACTCTTGCTACGACTACTGAAAAGCTTTAGTGACGACTACGATTGTAAACTCCCTACTCAATCAAATCTTCCTTTATATTGGGTGCAATGTGAAGTGTTTGCATATTTCATACCAAGTAATCTTCTTACTGGTCCGACAGCAGCTATTCATTGCAATGAATTGATGTGACGTAAGCATGAGTAATGAAAGCGATGGCAGTTCTTCTGTCCTTACTGTTTTGTCACTGCGAATAGAAGGAAATCCAATGTCGATTTCACAAGTTGCTGTAGAAGCATCTGTGAATTTTGCTCTGTATCGAATGAATTTATTTATTACAAGTTTTTCTAAGGAATTCGACTTTTTCAAGTCGGTGCTTTCGGCATGCGCTTCCGGTGATAAATCTGGATGGGGTGCGCGGTGGCATTGCGGTGTGTATCCCTATAGTCGAAGGGCATTGCGGCGATCCCTAGAGGATAGGGTTGCTCCCTGCACTGCTGTCGCCCGTGCAGTAACTGTATTATCCCCGCGAGAGAAGAGGGCGACACTGGAGATAAATTGCACCGTCGAGACAAAAGATTTGCTCCAATTGTACCCTCCATGCCAGGCTTTGTTGGGTCGCAGCATGGGGCTGAAGAATAATTCGAGTTTGTGTTTTTTGAAAAGCGGAATTCCGAGGGCAAGACAAGCGTGAGCTATGCAAAGTTGCGTTGCAAAAGTGAGTGCAATCTGGATGCTGTCTTGAATCTCTCACGCTGAACCTCTTTGGGACGCAGCACGAGTGCTGTTAACGTATTTTTCTTACGCGAATATAATATTCTGGGATTCGTTTCAGAGTCGAGTTTTCTTTAGAGCTGGGAAAATGATTTAGAAGGCATATGAGTGTGTCAGTAAAGAAACAAATTACTGTGAGGTAATAAAAAAGTCTAGTAGTTCACTTGCTAGAAACGAGAAAGGAACGTGTTAAATCTAAAAGTATTTAAATTTGAAGTTTAAATTACACACATTGAATATATGTTGTTTCTATCAGTAATTAAAAGCACGAAGTCAAAGCTTAAATTTAAATATTGTCTTAATAGAAATCAGTTTAGTTAATCAATAACTGCAATAAATATTTTGATTATATTTGAATTTGTTTATGGGGTTGTTATGAACAATGACGCATTTGGGGCAGTTTATTCACAGCTCTTTTCTTTTTCATCTAATTTTCATCCTGACCTCGTCCCTGGCAAGGAGCTGTGCCAGGGAGCATACTGAGTATCCTGAGTATCCTCGTCAGCTTACGTTGGGGTTTAGGATTCCTCATGCATGATCCTGTCCACCCTCAGCCAACCCTATTTGCCTCGAGTGGTAGGCTGGATGTACGGATAGGGAGGGCATGCCGGATATTATGATGGTAGAGCCGGACCTATTTTGATATTTTTATTGTCTTATGCTATTTATCGCTCGCAAACACCGAAACCTGAGAAAATATACAGAGTCTCATTTATTTTGATATCTTTTATATGTAATTCCTGAAGCTTTCTTAACGGAATACTTTGTGTTCTGTACTTGAGCTCTATGAGCTCATTCAATTTTCTGTTGAACTTTATTTGACCCTTCCTCATAAGATGAAACTGAGAACTGCAAATGATGTATATTTGTCATGGGTAATGCGTTCATCGTAACACCAAAATAAAGATTCCATTAGAGCTTTCGTTTGAGCTTCCTATCTTTTAAATTATTATACTGTGTGTCGTTCATCCGTATCTAAAACTCTTATTTTATACCCTCCATTCGGGAACTTTTTGAAGACGGATGAATTTTACTTTGTTTTAAAAATACTTCATGTTCGTGCTACACGCTACTGATGCACAACGAATATTCAAGGGCTGTTTGTAGTGCGTTCATATTAATTGCATTATATCAAGTTATTTATCCAAAGATATCTTCCCCAAAAATTTCTCTTTGTTTCCCAAAGTAACACTATTTCATTCCAAAGCTTGTAACTGCTCTTATAACGCTGGCACAACGTTTTGCTACTATATTTACGTCATTAAATAACGTTATATTGTTTTATAAAGTATATGCAAGGCTTATCCAGACACAAGGCTTATTTCTTCTTTTAATTCAGAATGTTTATCGTTGTTGTGACACGGAGGATGTTCAAACTGAAAGTTTAACAAAAAAATATTTAGAATAATACACCAATAATGGTGTATTTTATGCTTGAGAATATTCTTACTCAACTCTGTTTCCTTTTAAACAAGCAATCTTTATTTACAATCGAGTACACAGTACATAGACATTAGTACATTGGTTTTTCAAATTCTTAAGGTTAACATTCTAAGAGTAAGGGTGATGGTGAGCTCCATGCGACGATCCCGGGAGGTTGATGGGCGTCTTCATGGGCGGGGAGTTGAGTGCTTAGCGGGTTGAGTGCACGGCGCGGCGTACGAGAAATAACTCGTGTCCTTGGCCGGGTTCGAACCCGCGATCTTTCTACATGAAGCAGAGACCCGATACAGGATACGGGCCACAGACCACTCGACCACGGTGGCTGCTAAAATACTAACTTCTTCTTTAACCCGACAGTAGAGGCACATATTCAGCAGCATCTGTATTGAAGTTTATTGACATACCTAATACTGATCATCCTTCTCATCCCAAAAATTCCCTTGTGTTACACAACAACTAGATTTCACTTGAAAATTATGTTTTTCTTCTTACCTAGGGACCGATGGCACACAGCACCGTCGCTGCATTGCGCGCAATGCGGAGCAGGTCCATCCGTTACTCGAGCACCTCATCTGTCTTTGACACAATCACTCTCTGGGTTTATATTCATGGAATCCCTCACTGGCGCATGCGCCGTGATGCTCCTGACATCATTTATCTCCATTTTTGTTCCGTTATTTAATCGCACGTACTGCAGACGAGCAGAAGCGGGTCGACTATTAAATGTGTTGTTTTTAATGCTTGCAAGCTCATGGCGTGTCGCTTGCCTTCAAATTGATGAACTTTCAGCGAATGGCTCTTGTAGTAAATCCGCCACTCACTGATTTTATGGGATTGATTATTGCGTATGAAGCCTCAGTGTCTGAGCTATTCCTTCCAACTGTTGCACTGAGCTCTGCGCCTGTAGTAACCCTTATTTCCCTCCATACGAAAGCTTTTCAATTCGCTTCGGTCGCTAATCATTTAATTGCTATTTAGATGGAAGACAAATAGAAAGTTTATGCAAGGCTTATCCAGACACAAGGCTTATTTCTTCTTTTAATTCAGAATGATTATTGTTGTTCTGACACTGAGGATGTTCAAACTGAAAGTTTAACAGAAAAATATTTAGAATAGTTTTTAACGGTTCTGGAAGCTTACTCCAGGTTCCTGTTTTACGTAAAAACTACTTCATGAAAATAAAGTATTGTTACGTTTGCTGTCAAATTGTTGAGGAATATTTTGATAAAACTGTATTATATGATCTATTATATGATCTATGTTGATTCATGAATTTTCTCTATTTCAGCGTTTGAAACAGTTTTCGTTTCTTCAGTAGTAGAAACGGCTTAGAAAAACAATTCGAAAAAACAAAGATTCTTTATTTTTAAGATTTATTAAAGTGGTTTAGAATCAACATGATATTTTAAGAAGTTCTAGGCCGAAATGTGGAAAGTTTTACAAGGGAGTTTTCTCCTCGAAGTTTGTGTTTTAATTCCATCGAGTTCAAAGGAAAGTGTCTGGGTTGTACAAATCAGTCGAATTCTCACGAATAAGTAGTGTTCGTACGTAAAATTCGTGTTCGTACGCATAAGTCGTGTTCGTACGAATAAGTCGTGTTCGTACGCATAAGTCGTGTTCGTACGCATAAGTCGTGTTCGTACGCATAAGTCGTGTTCGTACGCATAAGTCGTGTTCGTACGAATGAATCGTGTTCGTACGAATGAGTCGTATTTGTGCAAATAAGTCGTATTTGTGCAAATAAGTTGTGTTCGTACGCATGAGTCATGATCATACTCATAAGACGTGATTCAAGGAATGCCTCGAGTTCTAATACTTGTGCTGAGGAATGACAAAAGTCTCATGTTCTTATAAATGTATTGAGTTTTCATAGACATGCCCTTCCATTGTGCCGCTTGTGACGACTACTGCCGCGAGCTTGACATTTCAGAAGAAAATTATTTGTAAAAACAGTTGTTACTCTTGAATATTCAAGGCTCATCTTCCATAAATTTAAACGCCGTGGAAGAATCTCAAATATGATAGCGACAATCTTAATGTCATTGAAATTGATTCATAATGGAATATTCATTTGAATATTAACATCGATGATTAATTTCATCGCAAATACCTTTCACGCCCAAACTTAGATGGAGAGATTATCGACGAAGGTGGTCGATTTCCGGGATTGTTACGTTTTTGTTGTGAAATTTTTTTGAAAGTTCTCATATCTTTTGGGTGATCTGTTAATCAAGCGGATTTGAGAGCTTCGTGCGTTTGCGCGTTTCACATTCCTGTGATGCTGTAGCTATCATATAGAGGACGGTCTTTAGACTCTAATGAGATTTAAGCTCTTTTACTACATCACGCAGACTTTTTTTGTTGCATAATCCGGAATTTATCGCCAATTTGTCCGCTTACTCACTTACGGAATGTGGTCTCTTTTCTCCCTAGGTATGTCGAAAGCTCACTGTTCTGACAATGTTATATATATATATATATATATATATATATATATATATATATATATATATATATATATATATATATATGTATATATATATATATATATATTATTTCTTTCTTTAAGTCTGTTTTCTTCTAACTGTAATATTGTTACCTTTTTGTCAGTGTTTTTAAGATGTACTTGTAAATTTATCTCATGTTAGTTTCTGATATTTGAGGCTTAGCTCTGCCCTCAAGATATCTCAGCATTTTATTTCTGCTGTTCTGATATTAAAATATAGTCTGTTTCTCAAATGTAAAAGCGGACATTTTTGCTATGGTCCTATGCAAACATTCACATGAATCTCGTTTAGCAGTTAAATTTACTGGCTTACTATTCGTATATTGGAGAACCTTTACGTACTTTCTTTTGAGTAATTGACACAATTACAGTTCGTCTGTTATTTTTGGTTTTCAGAGATTAAATTGAAGGAAACTGTGGATGTGAATATATAAATGTTTAATTTTAAAACGACTGTTTATTAAACTATACCTTCACTCTAAACAAGATTTTGTATACTTGGTGTTTGGAAGATGCGCTCATAACTTGATTTTGTTGTGGAAGCTGGTGGACACCCAAAAATTTATGTTGTGCGATGAATCTTCCAGATCCTGGTTTTAATGTTCATTCCATCGCTCTCAACGTCCGGTAAAGGAAAAAGGTTTGTGTTTGTCTGTGGTATTGCTATACAGCAGCGGAATTTTTGTTCCAACTGTTAGACAAATTAAGTAATTTTAACATTTTAGGAGCGCTTTTGATTGCTCTCATTATTTACTCAGGACTTCATCTTCTTACTGTAGTTAAGTTTCCAGGTGCTCAATTTTTTAATATAGAGTTGCTTTTTAATTTCTTCTGAACGTTTTCCTCTGCATCACAAAAATGAGAAAAAAATTGTATTAAATATTATAGGTTTTGAGCGCATACTATTAGTGTGTTGAGTCATCCCGTTTAGTGCTTCAATTTAGTATAGTATTTAGCAATCATGTTTTGATGTCTGTTGATGTTACAACTGTTAATTGAAGCCAATGAACGACATCTTCCAGTAAACTGTGACCATTGAACTTGAGCAGTTTTCAAATATTTCTCGAGAATTTATTTTAAATACATAAGGATTTTTATTCTAAATTCATGAAGTGTAACGATTACAGCTGAAATTTTCAGGCTTTAAAACGTGCAAAACTATGCCTTAAAATTTGTTGTGATTGCAATATTCCGAGTAAAAATAATTAGTTTTTTAGTCGTGTGCTTTAAATACGCCATTGGGAGGGTGGTAGAAATTGTGCAATATTGAATAAAAAATAATCTTGAGATGCATTTTAAGTAACGATCCTGAGTTTTTTATAAACATTATGTAGCATCTAACATTTTCAGTAATTTATAGACCCATAAAATTTTTACTGTAAGAATATAAGTTCTGAGACTAGTGATAGACCGCAGCTGAGTAATTTATTGCAAGCTCCAGTCATGTTATTTACTAGAGGTGACTTAGAGTTTTATTAGAGCGGCGGTTGTACGATAATCAAACGGTAACTCTGCTGCACATTACATGTTCAGGTGCGTCGTAAAATAGTACCACAAATTACTGGTACTAAATTGAAATACTGGGATTTGGTCTTATTTTTAAAGTACGTCACCGGTAGTTAGGATGCTTTGTGCAGGTATATTGCTCGTTTGGCTCAAGGGCCTGTGAAAATTGTTAGATTTATTTTTTCTAGTTTTTATCGCCGCTGGGTTGAAATAAAATCGTGTTTTTAAACTGCATTGAGTAGCAGTATTATCACTACAAAAAGTGTGATATTAAGTGCACATTGGTACAAATTTTTCTTTATAAAGAGAAGAAAATATGAGAAGTTTTGTATATTATAATATGTAGGTAAGAGATGATGAGACGTTGTTTCACAAAGTCTAACGCGTTGCCCATGTAAGATTTAAGTATATATTGGTAACGAACAGATGTCTTGACGTAACCCGATGCGCTGGCCTTCGTGTATTAAAAAACAAACAATTTTGTGAGGAACGTTGAAGCAGGAAGGAGAATTACAAGCATCCTCGAGTAATACGAAGACGTTATATGGCTTCCTACGAATGTCGATGAAAAACAGCGGTAATTTATATTCAAAACATGACCGATTTTGTTGCTTGGGTATGTTTGTCTTCAGTGGGAATGCGAAGAATGTGCCTTCCAGCTCTTGATTTTCATAGTAAAGTTAGTTGACTACTAGTTCCCAAGTCGAAAACTGATTTTAATCTTTTTCACTGTTACTGAAAACCACTAAACACCCTTAGATATTTGCGCTGCACTTGCAAAGTTCTTGAAAGCGTCTTTGATGAATGCTTATGCTTTGAGATTTCGCTCAGTGTATGTGCATTGCTAAACTACGTACTGTACTGTTGTGTTTCTTGCACTGTTTTATCATGTTCTCGCACTACTTTGTCATGTTCTTCTCTTTGCACTATCATCTTCCTCACACTGCACTGTCACGTTCCTTGCACTACTTTGTCATATTCTTCATGCTCCACTGTTATATTACACGCACTGTTATATCGCACTGAGACGGAATATCGGAACACATACTCTGCCGCATAAATAGTTCTACATGTGTTGCGTGGACACAGCTATGCGAAATTACACGGACTGTCATTTTGTGAGATGATGCAGAATTTCTTTTCATCTCCACTTTATTTAATTACTCACACCGTAAGCCTCGTCAGGACTAATGCATCGGATTACATGCCTTGCTCTGTCACATTACGTACAGCGTTGTCACCATCGTCCTGGAAATAACGCCGTTCGTACAGCCAGATTACACACACGCGCACTACCCATCTCCAAATGGAATCACTGCCGCCTGCCCAACTCTACGCACAGTATGAACTCTATCAATAATGACAACCGTCCGTCGGAAACTCCTCGTGAAGAAATGGGCACTGTATCTGTAGCGCTAAACTTGCCCTTTCCGTACCATCCAATTTTGCCTTTGAATTCGTCTAGCGATTGTGTGTATGTTCATTCAGCTCCGCAGCGTAGTGGTATATTTTACAAGCATTGAAAGTGATCTTAATCATAACTATTGTAGTACTTATTTTCGTCATTCAATTTTCTGATAATTTCATGTGTACACAATTGTTATGACTCTTGAATCGGTGATTACTTGGAACTTGACTTGTGTCTGTAGTTTTTATATCAGCACCTGAGAGTTTTTTTCAGTACATGATACTGTTTGTAAATTAATTTTTTTCCGTTCATTTCGTTGAATAGTTCTACTACATAGAACTGATGTTCGTACTGTTGTCATTTTATTTTTATCGGTCAGATAATACTGGTTGTTGCCTTCCTTTCATTTATTGGACTTCCTTGATGTTTTTTTAATATTTTAACGTGCTGCTTTAATTTGTTAAATGGCATTCGTAGGAAGTTTTCGTCAATGAATATTACTGAGAATCTTCATCAGATTATGATAGTGCCTTGGTGGCTGTAATACAATGCTAAATGTGATACACCATCTTTTCTAAGGGAGTGAGTTTTATGCCGAATTTACCCATTTCTTGTAGTATACTGTTTGGAAACTCAGTTTAGTTATCTGCAAAGTTGTATCCCTCATGGTTGACTGAGAGCAGCCCCAATGTTATTCTACAGACCTAAGCTCGATTTATATCGAGCCGAGCTCTGAGCAGGAAGTCTAGGCCTTATTTTGAAAGGTTGAGAATCTAACTTGGTGTTTGCTTTACAGTGTAACTCTAGAATTAGTACAATCTGCCGAGTTTTCTCTGTGTAGAAGTAACGCCAAAATATTCTAATAGCAGAAATAATTCCAGAACTTGTTTGTTTCCGTTTTCATTCGCGTGAACAAATTTTTCTAGCAGTGGAGGAGGGTTAATTGAAGTCACACTGAAGAATCTTCCTCAGACCTCCCTCTCCGGACGCTCAGATGTTGCTGACAGTTATTGCCTCGGGAATCGATTGTGGCCACGCGATTCTGGGCAAACGTACTGTCTGTTTTGCATCCCTTCCTATTTATTGTGACGTTTCTGTGCATTAGTTTACTTTCTTCTTGTATCTCTGTAACTTGTTTTACTTACTAGAAAATGCATGCACGAATGTATACATGATTGATGGTTCCTGTCACCTTTCTTGTTATCCTTGTGTATAGTGTTTGTGGATCGTTAATTTGTTTTTCGGCCTAGTTTTTGGGTGTGATTATAATTGCTGTATGTATGCATGAGTTTTTGTCACAATTCTTCAGCATTCTTATTTTTATGTCGTATTAAGTTAAGTTCATTACCTACATTATATTGTGCTGTGTTTGAGGCGACGGTGCTCCTGGTAAACTGTTCCTCCATCATGTTATCAAGCGTTAATTCGAGACCTAAACTGTGGCTCTTGATAATTGTTATTAATTGTATGTAAAGACTCTGGTCATCCCATTTAAGTCTCAGAAATTCTCATATTCAGCTCTTCAATTTGTAAAGGTTCAATTCAGCTCTTTAATTTTATTCTTCATGCATATCAATTTTCGAAACCGTGTTCATGTGAGGGTAGGCCGCCAGTTTTTCTTGATGTGCTATTTAATTCTCGTACCACCATGAATAATGGCTTAACACGAGATTCTATGAATATAAACGAGCATAAATTACCTAACTGCTCCCTCCCTCTGCTATTCTCCAATATAAATAAAAATGTTCCTGTCACTAGCTCATTTTTTTTGTTTGTGTAGCTTCTCGCAAATGATGAGAAACATGAATGAAGAAGAAATGTTTCTCTTTTAAATTCTTTCTGTAATTTGTGTGCCAATGAACTTCACTTGTTTATTGATTTCTGGAACTTGGGTTTGCGGCTTGTTAATTTTGATTGATTGTAGTTTCGAAGTGAGAACTGGCGATTGTTGATGCAAATGCAATGCAGATTTTTACCTAGTGTTTCTTCTACGACTGTCTTGAAGAACTTTTGAATGAATCTTTCTAATTTTTTTGTAAATCTCTATCTCTCATCAATATCAATAAAAATTTCATCACGCGCAAATTGCGGTAATATGTATCAAAAAATAATTTCATTTTATGATTGACTCATAATACTTAGTTTTTGTGATCGAGCGCGTTTGGCAATTCTTGAGAATTTAACTGGAATCACTCACTTGTTCATCGTCTGTCGCATTCTAACTCTGTTCGATAACAGCGCGTTAACCAACTGAACTCGAGTCTAGTGTCTCCAGTCGAATTCAACGAAGATGAAAGTGTACATTGGACCTGCCTACGACAATGCGCTGCTGGTTCATATCGTCTCCAGTGCTGGTCCGCCGAATGCTCCCAAGCTTTTGATGTTACTGAAGGGCGCACAGTCATTTATTTCGCATCTCAAGGCTGAGTTGCAAGAGGATGCGCGGGATAGGACTTCCTTTGCAGGTTGAATAGAGTGCATTGCTTTCTGCTTCTATTCTCGCATTCACAGCTTCAGTTCCGATTGCTTGGGCCTCGTTGTTCCAGAGCAATTTGCAATGGACCCCACATGGCCGACGTTCATTTTTTTGCTTCGAGTTTCAACGCGCAATCCTAGTATCGACTTCAGCGGTATTTATTGCTTGATTTTTCTCACGGTCGTACGCAGTGCCCTATACATTGTGATTCGATATTTTTCCTCAGTAAATTTCTAGTTACGAATTGCCTATGATCAGTGACGTATGAAAGTGTATTCTCATGTTGTACTCGAGCACACCGAACGCTCCTATGCGCTCGTTAGAGCTTTAGGCTCTATGTAAATTCAAAACTTTGGACTTCGTTGTTTTTGTTGCATAATTTTCTGGAAGTTATGAGCTATTCCTCTGAATTATTCGTAAATAAGCTAATAGAATCATCATTGTGTTTGAGTGCTTCTAGTCTAGGAGTGCTGTGCTCACAACGTTTGGTGGTTCATCGTAAGGTGACGTACCAACTAATATATGGTCGTCGGAGTAGGTTCACGCCTGACGATCTTATGCAATCAACAGTTAAAATCGGGAACGAATGAATTCAAAAACCGTTCCGTCTATTAGTAAAATAATTTTCTAAAGTAAAAACTACTCATGTGCTATGAGTGAAAAAATGTGTTATTTTTGTAGGAAAACAACGATTCATAATTTGCTTTTTAGTTGTTGGTTCCTCAGGTTTTTGAGCACAATTTCATTTTTTATGCATTATACCATGGCGATTTTTGTTACATTCGTCTCAGACATTGCAAATATGTTCAACACGTTACCTCACACAACCATCACCGTCACAGTTATCAGTGTACGGCCACCATTATTTACTCACGGTCTTAAACTCTGCGAACGACGACACGAAGCGCCTGCAAGAGAAGGCTTGCAGTTGCTGTGGCTGTGGGCGCTGCCGCCGATGTGTTCGTTTTGATTTACGACACGCGGTGAGAGCAACACCGCAGAGGTTACGCCGGCCTGGCGCTAGGCATCACTTGAACAATCAGGCGTGGCCTTTTTTACGTCGCTAATCTAACGCGAACTCTCTGAAACTTTTCTCTGAATTTGTGTACTTCTATGAAATGTGATAATGACTTTTTTCGAAGTTACAAAACTCTTTGCGGGAGTTCTCTTTCAATAAGGTACGTATGTATGAATTTGAAAGATTGTGACGCTTAAGCCAATGCAGAAGTGCACCAAAAAGATTTTTTTGCTTATGCTTGTTTACCAAATGAAGTCAAGGTATTGAGAATTGAAATAATGTCGACTTAGGTGTAGTACGCTACTCTTGAAGAGAGTGTCAATTCCTAAAATAACTTTAATTCGTGTGATCCAAACATGGGCGTACGTTTGCGGCATTGACTGCAATGCCCTATTAAATTGAGCTCTGGAATACACGTGCGTAGTGTGGTCTGATGAGCCATATCCTGAGGCTCGTGGTGCATTTTTTCATAGTTGCTTCTCAAAAATTATAAGCAACTGATCTGCACTTTCTGAGCACATTTCATGATGTACAACGTGAAGTATTGTGTGCAGTGAAATTTTTGATGCGCTTTTGGAGATGTCCGACTGTGGTGTGTTCTCCATTTCGTTGTCAACCGAGTTCACATTTTCTTTAGACGTAGCATATTGAAAATAAGTTAAAATTTAAACGAGGCATGGTTCATCATGCCGTGTTTGAGTTGTGTATTTGGTGCAGCCCGAGCGTAACTCAAGAATTTTTGTCTTCGAAGGGCTTCTGTCTCGACAATTTGAACGAGCTGCTCACTTGTTTACTAGAATTTTTTTACGATAATCTCATTTTTTACTTGAAACAAAATGTTCGTGATGAGATGAAGTTATGAACAAAACTGACGAGCAAACATTTTTAAATTGATTATATGAAGTATGTTTAGAATTTTTCGGAGATACTTTTAAGCAAGCGAACACTAAAAGCAAGCAGGAGACGAGAATTTTTACTGGGACATATATGTACCGCTGGTACTGAAAGGGTTAATAATCAAAGAGCCGCTGCCTGCAGCGATGAATTTAAGAAGCATTCTAATCATCGTACTTCATCTGTTTTCTTTGTGGTCATTCAATTAGTCCATCATTGTACTTGAGGTTTGTGTTACTGCTCTAACATTCATACAGAAAAAGTGTGAAATGAACTCAATTTCAGTAAATTAATGTTACCTACAACTTTATTTATTTTTCTATTTCAAATATAGGGCTGGATTTTCAAGGCGAAAAATAAAGCGTAATGTAGTTAGTTTTATTTTTGTGTTTCCTGATACCGTTGGTTGTGCTCCGACAGTACGGTAGCCGTACAACTTTGTAGTTAGATTCTAATCTAATTGTAAACAATACGCAAATAATAAATCAAACTTAGATTTCATTTAACTTCGCCATTTGTGAAAAAAAAGCATTCGAAGAATATGTTATCTCTTGTGACGTTACCCTCATGCATTAACAATGTTAGTAATTTGTTTTAACTTTGTGTTATGAGTTGTCTTAAAGGATTGCCATTACTATTTTTGAATGAGTTTGCTCTACTGAATATCTATATTTATTCCTCACTGAGCTCGGAGCATTAAGCTTAGCTTCAGTGAATAAATAAAGATGACCCACTCTAAAATATTTTACGTTTTCTCAAAATGAGGGCTTCGAGTTTTAACATTGATTCTTTATTCAATCACACGGGCCTTCAAGACGTCTCAAATTGCCTCTCAGCGTATTAGTTCTAGCTTCTCAAGATGCGATCAAATCGACTTTATTTGTCTCTGAAAATTGGCAGTGATATTTGAGTGATAGAGAAGGAACCTCTTGACGCATGATCGAGCATCTCGAGGATAAGATTAGCATCTGAAGCTCCTCACATCGAGACGACGTGTCTACCAGAAGCCCTGCTGTGGAGCGGCTCTGGTCTGCGCTCCGTGTGAGCCGCCAGCACATTCCTAATCGAGATTCCATTATCGCCTCTAATCCCCTATCAATCAGAATCTCGTTTATTTATGAATTTTGTTAGCATGAGCGATGTACCGAGATTATTGCTCCCAGCGCGCCACATAATGTGCTTTTTTTTGCGCTCCATGATCGATAAACTGAATTATTTTAAACTCTCTCACCATGTCGCCCATGATCGGCTTTTCGAGTTCATTGGTGCAATGTGCAGCGTGCGCTAAGTGCTTTAGCTTTTGCATTAATCTCTTGCAAATTATGGCCGTTTATTGATCATGAAAAATGAGAACCCTAAGTGTTATTTATTGTCTTGTTTCTTCGTGGTCTATTAGTGTAACTGCACCACAGTGTCGATGCATAAAATTATTCATGCAGGCAATAAAGTTTTTTTACATAAGTATTGCTTTTCAATCATTGGCTGATGATCTTTCATAAGCCAGGCTTATCTAGGTATCGTTTCTCGCTATTGCTTTTACCAACTAAATTTTCCTCTTGTTCCTGCTAAAACAAGTAATGTTCTTTAAAATCACACTTCAAAATTCGTCAGAAACCTGACATGTATTTGATATCATCAACGTGCCCTGTGTTCTGATTAGCCATCGTCTGTTTATTAGTGGTTTAAATTCTCTACGCGCATTTAATTTAGTTTCTGGTGTTTTCAGCGTTTTCCGCGTTTTGAGGGCTTATACATAGTCTACTCAGCGTGATTTTCTCAAATATCTTGATGATTGCGATGCAAAATTGAAGCTGTGATGAAATCTTGATACTTCTGTATAGTAATGTTCATTTTTGTCAGATTGCTGTCGTATTGCACACTAAAATGATTTATTTTCATTTGCATAAATCCGTATTTGGCAGTGCTGCGCTGCAACAGCGTCACGAGTATTCGTAATAAGATTTTAGCAAGCCTTGTCAGGGCATGGACGCAAGGAGGACGGCTGAATGTATTGGTATATGCAGCAACATTTAAACCAAATGCAATATGGCTGTTCAGCGGCCCCAACTATCAAATTTAATTAGTATAATTTAAGTACTAAAATTTAATTTAATACACAGTTAATCCTTGGCATTATGTGCAATCATTTTATTGTGGGTGTTTGTTTAGTTCTCCAGCTCTACTGCATTAACGTGAAATTTATACGTCTGTCACCCATAATGTGTCTTTCTGAGCATCGCCGTGCGACACTTAGTGTGTGTCAGTGTCGCTTTATACAGTTGTCTTATATAGAGATGTGATGTTATAGTGATATGGTCCATAATGGCGATAAGGCACCTGTCATGGTGATGAAATTATGGGTATTGATGATAGGTTCGCGCAAGGTCGTGTTGTATGATGAAACTATGAGCATTATGAACAGGGTCTGGCAAAACTTGTCTGTTATGGTGACGGAATTGTGGGTTGCGTTGAACAACCCATGTCGCCAGTTCTAGATCTTGAAAATTTCAACTCATATATACATGAAGTCTGAATTATGTTTTAATTAAACAATGAACGATAAATTTACTACTGCTTTTTACAGCTTTCAAAATAATTCCAAACTATTTTTGTTTCGTGAGCTTTTTTGATTACTGTTGATACACACATTTCTTATGTTGATGTCATATGATTGGTCTCTAAATCTATTTGCAAGGATTCATCACTCCTATTGCTTGCTAAATTTTGAAAATATTTTGAAACAACCTTTTCTTTCGCTGCAGCTGTGCCGCTTAACTCATTTTACTGGTGGCGAGGCTACGAGCCTTCTTGTGTTGTGTCCCTGAGATGTTGTTCCTTACCTGGGCTTGCAATGCTGGGTCATGAGGAGCGTCCAAAATTTGTTTGGCGTTGGCCGGCGGCAAAGTTTAGTGGCCGCCGCTTCTGTTTGGTGGCCACTGACCGCCGTGCTAATCCGACAGGTGAAGTCTGTTGACAGTAACGGCCCATTAGCGGCCTCCACTCCTACTTTCCCTGTCACTTTTGCTGTCCTGTTCCGCCACTCGTCCCACACCAAGTGCGTCTTTTGTCGACTTGCACTCACTAATCCTGAACCTGAGGGACATGGGTAGGCGTTTGTGGCAAATGATTAATACTGGTGCAATTGGAGGCATGGTTTGAGCATGCAATGACTAATCCTGCATCAATTTGTAGGATCTGTCTTGACCTTGCAATCAATGATCATACGTCAATTAGCGCATGTGGTTTGAATATGGAAGAATTGATCTTGGACCAGTTGAAAAGATGTGGCTTGAACATACAATGACTTATCATTTGTGTTCAAAACGATGGTCAAATTAGGAGAATATGCTATCAACATATCAACATGCATAGCTGTTCTTGCATCAATTGAGATGCATGACTAGAACGTGCAAGAACTACTCCCGCAGCACTTTGGCATGCTCTGAATGAGGGATGACTAAAATTATGAAATAATGACGTTCAATAAGCATGGGTTAACTAATCTTACAGCTGCAGAATAGGATGAGGAATAGAATGATGACTAGCATCAGTGGGACATGCTTCAGAAATAAGAGTACATTCACTGAAGCCTTTAAAGCTCATGATATGCTCATTAATTGAACAGCGTTATTCAATTGACGTTCCGGAGACTCCATTAGTTGGGAAAAGTATTTAAATATTATATTAGCCTTTGAGAAAACGAAATATATCAAAGCATTAAAAATCTTTATTATCTTTAACTATCTGATCAGAATGTGAGCTATTAATATTATATAAAACAGGTTTCATATTTTTAGGATTCTATTCTAGGACAACTTGCGTTGAAAATTCAGTCGAAAATTATGATATTTTCGTATGATTATATCTGGAAATCACATTTTCAGCAAGTGTGTGCGTTCTTGAAAACCCAAAACCAGCACGAAAACTTCTTTCGAGGTGCTTTGCTATTATCGCAAAGAGATTCAGCGACGTCACCTCTTATGAAAGTAATATCAATGTTTTTTTAATCTTACAGATTCATTGCGTTGTTTATTTTGGAGTTTTCATTGCGTTTGTTTTCTGAAGACTGTATGTTTTTATGAAAGTAATGAGAATTATGCTCCTTTTATTTCTTTCCGATACTACTCCTCTTTGTTTTATTTACCTACGTTTGATCTGGTCAAGGCCATCTGCAATTATGAAATTAGTGCAACTGCATCATAAACTTTTATAATGAAAAGGAAAGATAAACAATATTGAGTGCCTTAGCTTGATGCCGTTCTTAATTAATTTTTACCAAGAGGACATCCCGGTAGATGGTGCAAGGCTGCGCAGCTGTCCTTGGAATTGGATCCTTTCTACACCGGGCACCTTTTGGGCAGTGTTCCAGAGGTCGACTGTTACTGGCAACTTCAATGAAACTTCCCATAAACTTAATGCGCTCTCGTAACTTTATACACACAAGCATGGCTGATCTTCCCAATTTGGACTCATCTATTTCATAGAGATTTCCGTATCATTTCACGATGCGATGATTCTTGTTTATGCCTTCCCGTGTAAAATTGTTTGTTGTGGAGGAATATTACTTTTTACTTTTACACAAAAGCGTAACAGACGTACTGCTGATATAACATGTGTTGAATTTGATGTTTGCCATCAATAATTTATTGCATCTTTTCTTCATTTATGGCGCACAACTTTTCCAATATATGTTCAATTGATGGGAATTTCTATAGTCAACGCAATACTAATTTTTTCCGCTTTAAGATCAAGTACCTCGTTTGTTCGGACAGCGCGGAAAGGTCCTTGTCCCTAGAGAACTTCAGATTGAGTTATGCAGAAAGCAATCAGCTGCGTGATAAAGGCATCTCTTAAGACGCCCTTATAAAGCCCTCTCTCTAGAGAGGTGAAGATTGAAGAAATAAGAGAGAAGGCTTTGCTGGCCTAGCTGTCTCTAAGATGCGTCTAACTTTATTGATGAGACTCTGAGAAAGTTACTGTTCCGCTTTTGGATATTTGCATTTTTAGTTCCCACGCCCTCAATAGATCAATTTGAATTGGTTCCCTCTGTATTACGCTGATGAATTGGCTTTATACAATAATTTTTACATAAACTGACTGAGTACTTCAGTAAATTACAGTAAAGTATAAAACGTATAAGGGGAACAAATTCATGGCATGTATCTTATGAAATACAGTAAATTTTAAAGCTCGTAGATTCACAAGAACCTGTCTACTGAGTGTGACAATTTCCTTTAATGGTATGACTGCTGAGGCTTCAGGCTAGTAGCACTTTTCAATCGGCAAGAGTATTTTGAACTTGATTATCACATTTCGATGTATTTTTTTGAATGTTGTAGAAACTGTGCGGCAATCAAGAATAGAAGAAGGCAATAGAAACGAGCTTAGAATAGAAATAGAAAATTAGAATAGAATAAGGCAACTTAAGCCGTGGATGTCTGTAGGTATTTTTTATAAGACTCTGCAGAAAGAAAGATATATGCTCGTTTATTGACTAGTGACATTTTTTCCCGCTAATTGTACTTAGGGAACATAAAAGTTATGAACTAGTCACGAGTTTAATTTCTAACCTCAGTTTTTTTCCTCTTTCAAGTTCATGCTAGAAGATTAGTACCATCAGACGATGAGAAATTCCCTCACCGCCTGAGAATCTGGTGTATTTCGTCATTTTTTCATTTATCACTTTACTGAAATGTTTCTTGGAAAAAGTCTAGATCTCTAAGAAAAAATGGCCTCATTGTTTTGTATGAAGACCAAACTTCACAGTGAGATCATAAAGTCGATGTGCCAAAGCACTCTCGGGAGATGGCTTTTTCTGATCAAGCAGGCGAAAGTTTTTGAAGTGTGTATCTAAAATTCAAAGCAGACAGAATGATCGTCTTCGAGACAGAGGCTCCGAAAGCTAACGCTCCAACTTGGCTCGTCTCCATTGTTCACGAGGAGCTCATTTTGCGCCGCCGAGTTAGATGGCCTGCAAACTTTGAAGCCTTTCATTATAGGCAAGATTTTGCTGAGTCTCTCCGCTCGCTCACTTTCCAGGGTGTTTGTAGATTACTCTTCTAGCTTGCTACAACTTGGCCTGGTTAACTAAGTTGTTCTTCAGCTGCATCTTGCCGTTCTTTTGCTACTCTCGTCAAGTGATTTTTTCAAGCCTTATTGAAAGCTCATTATGTGTAGCTGCAGTCATCACTGCTTCAATGTGCAATTTAATAAGAATGAGATCTTCATTACTTTTGCATTACGTATAACTGATCTGGATTGACAAATAATTCTCGTCACCGTTTAATTATCTACAAAGCTTTATTTCTATTTTAGCTCGGGAAATATCCAATTTCTTGGAACTCTTTTTTTTTCTTTATTTGTAGTCTATAGTCATAGAGTTCCGCAAAGGACCGTTTCAGGTTCGTTCAATTTATTTGAGAAAGAATAATTTTGAAAGCAGTTGGTCGTGCGGTGTCGGGACGGACTGGCCGGTCAGGTTTTGGTCCGATTAACATCAATTTGATTCCTGTGCTTGGGTAATAAATCAACGTTGCTCTCTAAACTAGCGTCTAGCTGCGACGGCTGATAATCCCGAGTCCTGTGCTCTATCATAGAAGCTTTTCACCCGAGTTAGTCGTTTCTTTAGTCGTTAGTTGTTTCTTTAGATGGGTGTGCGAGCTCCGCAATTTGATTTACGTGCTGCCCTTGTGCACGCCAGAAATGCAATCCACTTATTACTAGGGCTCGAAATTAATGCATCTTCTATAATAAGTGTGCTTGGTTTGTCATTAAAATTGGATCAGCCCTTAACTGATGGTGAGGGCTTATAGTTCTTGCTCTCACAGTTTGTCCATGCGGCGTGATCAGGCTTTACAGAATCCCCCAGCTACTCGATCATGATGCCAAAATTACAGTATTTCTGAAATAACTAGAACTGAAACTCTGGATGAATTTATTAAATTTTAGAAGGCAATGAAGTATAACCTGATCTGCCAGTTTTTGTTTCTTTATGCAGTTTTCCACGCTATCTAGTCGTTGATTTGGTTGTAGCCTTGCCGAGACAAATATGGTTTTGATTTCTTTCTCCTCTTTAGGGCCTTATAGTTTTTTCATATTTGTTCATTCGAGGGTTATTTGTCTTATCTTCTTTACATGTGTAATTCTGAATTGCGTAGATTTTATTAGGATTACCTACGGGTATTTCTCAATGTGTATGATGCAGCTCGGTTCCCAGACTTCACTTTCTATCATTTTGTGTTGTTGGCCCAGTCGTGACTAGAAATCATTCGATCGCTTGTTCACCGGAAACATCTGTTCAGGCGTGGATCGGAGCCGTCTTCGAAGTGTCGGATGCTGCTGATATCAAATACGGCGTTTTGACATGCTTCAATTACGGACCCGCTCTAACCTCACTTTAGTGCGCCGGTCGAGCAGGATTTGCAGAGCTGCCAAAGTCTGATTTGTTATTGATGTTTGCTGTAGCAAATAAGCTTGGGTTTGCATCTCCAATCCGGTTTTGTTTGATTAGGCGTTTTTTCCCTCGGTAGCTTTAAAAAAAAATAATTTTATGCTGATACGTGTCAGAATTGTATAGCCTGTAGGAATCTTTCATACTATTTTTTGCTTGCGCTGTATTTTATATATTATTTTCTTTTGTTCATGTTTGCATTTTAGTAGTAGTAATTATTTTTTTTCTACAATACTAACAGTTTAAGCTTAATGATTTGTTCACTTTTTAGTTTGTATCAATAAAATATTTAACAATTATATGATACCAAGTTTGTAGTTGTTTGAATCTAAGGGTATGATGTGAGGTGTTTAGGACATGTAATTACTAAAAATATTTCAAGAAGAAGTGATCAAAATTGAACCTTATGAAAGAAATACTTTACCAACAGTGAGTTACAATTTTGACTTCGCTAGTCGGTTGGGGTTTGGTGGCTTTGTGTTTCAATGTAGTTTTGTTCTTTTGTAGGCTGAATTTTTCTAATTCTTTCTTGTTTAGGGTGGCTAGCTGAAGTGTTATTCAGGCGATCAATTGTCGCTGTTTATCGTCTTGATCTTCGTCTCATTTCGGTGCTAAGTTATTTTTCAAGTTTATACGCCAATTTTTAATGAGTATTTCGCGATCTTTCGTCGAACTAAGAAATATTATGAAGGGGCGTGCTCATCGTTTGCCTTTGTACTTGCTCAATCATGCAGGTGTGAGAAAGGGAGGGGAGGTGTAGAACGTGTGACCGATGTACCTTCAACAGGTTTGCTTTGCGTTTCTTGTCGACTCCACTTCTCAATTTTTTATCGGTGCGAGGTTCTATGCATTATGAATTTTCGACCTGGAAATATATTTAAAAACATTAAGGGGATACTTGGAACTAACTACGTAATCTGGCCAATGTTTCACTTGATTATTGGCAAGGTGCGCATTTCATGGATGAATTTTGTACGTTACGACAGTGCAGTCTAAAATTCTTCAAGTAATTTCTGTATATATTTCATCCTTACATATGTAAGAATTTATTCAGAATTATTCGGATAGAAATTTTATTTTGGATGAGTCATTGTATTTGCTCCTAGACATCAGTTTTCATTGGTTCTTCCCATTCTATACAGAAGCATCAATAGGTACATGTTCATGTCTTCATTTCTATTTTAATCATGTAGGTTGTTGGTCATTATGATGTTATGTATCTTTTTCTTGCGCATTTGTGTTCTTTTGTGTATGTTTTGATGTTTTTTGTACCTGTTTTTTATCGTAAAGTTTTCATGTTGCTATTGAATGTATGTATTAGGTTCCTTTTAATATGGAAAATTATCTCACGTTTACTCGGCGCCTGCAGTGATTTTTTCTGATCGCTTTTCTTTACAACATTTTCTTTGTAACTTGATGCTTTTCAACACGATGAACAACCAAACTTTTTATCAGCAAATATTCCAGTGTTATCACAATTTTAAAAACCTGCGTAAACTCTTAAAAATACGGAAGTAAACCTGGCCATAATTACCGTTCGGAAAGTACGGTATTGCTGATGTTTTTGCGACGCTTTTGTTCATTTCATGGTGTGTTAAGGCAAGTAGTTGAGAGCACATGCGAGCTCCTACATGTATCACACTCCACGAAGAGGGAATTGATGAAGGACAGCTCGGTAGCGATAAGCGTCTAGTCTTAAATGCGTCTTGAGGTGTCCGTACGGATCGTTTGGTTGCACCCATCCCCATTTATCGGGAATTATGGCTATTTTCTATTCATTTTCTAGAGCTAGTTTGCATATGTAATTCTACGTAGTTGGTCTTGGATGATTTACTCGTGTCCCCTGCCACCTAGATGAGGCCGATATGGCGCGTCGCCTGTCATAATAGCGAAGCCGGCTGCTCTTCTAAGTGTCCCAATTACCTCCTTTTTGCCCTTGTTCGCTCGCACTCTCACTTAATGTGCCATGTGAATAAAATATTGGTGTCCACTTAAAACAATGAACACCTTGCTACTTATTTTGATGATTTTCTTCTAAGTTCTCTCCTAATTCTCGGAGTAAGTAAAACATTATTCTAGAATTCATGTTTTTTCTGCCTTCTTTAAGTGTCTTCTAGACTCACTCAAGACTTCATTCTATGGCTGAATTTTGTTTTTAGGTATAAGAGATTAGATGTTCGTTAATATTTTTAGCGCGTACGGCTTTGCTGTGCAGTTATGGTGCAGGTTGTACTACCGAAGCGCTCTGGTAGATTCGATTAACATCTTTTCGGTTTACCAGTTTAATTCAGTAATTTCAAATACGTATTATTGTAGCTATAAGAAACCTCTTATTAATTCAAAATATTTCTCTGACCACGTTTCGTTAAAAATGTTTACCAAGTTGATTGGAACTTTCCAAATTTATAAAATTGTACGGACAATTTGGATACCAGAGCGTACGCTACATCCGCTACTTACGTAGTGTTAAATTTGCCATTGTGCAACTTGTTCTGCGTTCTGTGTTTGTGTGTGTCCTTTTTGTTATTTTGTTCAACAGTTTATTCTATTCCAATTAGTATATAATGCCATTGCTGTGTTTCTTTTATCAATGGAGAGAGTTGTACCTGCAGTAGGAGAGCTCTTCTTGTATAATGTTGAAGGGTATGGCAGATGAACCACCAAGCATTCAAAGCTATTTCTTGCTTTCTCATTACCTTATTGTCGTTGTTGTGTAGTATTATTTCGGCTGCATTCAAGAGGAGTTGCGTTCAATCTGATGAACTTGTAAACATATAAATGATCTCAAAGCATTTCATGAGATCTTCATTTGGACCGATTCTCTCTGGGTTGCTCTCCAGTGCTATACAAAACTTTAGCAATTTTCCTAACTTTCGTTGCAAAAAATTCCCTAATCTTCATCAATGATACGAATTCACCTTAGAGTCATCATCGGAATAGTGATATTACATTACAGTGATAGTAATGTTATAAACAAGTAGTGTTGCTCTTTTACAAGGTAGTGTGAGATGGACTGAGTTCTCTACGGCTGGTGTGCGTGTACGAGTGCACACACGCGGCCCGTAGCACCTCTTGCTTCCTAAGAAGTTATGGACATCACCTGCTGTAGAACACGGCTACTATTTTCCAGGGTTTGGGCTGACCGCCGCCTCCTCTTTATTGAGCCCCTGCTGACGTTTATGCCTCTTAATTGGAAGTCAGCTTTGGAATAGATCCATTAGACTCCGGCCCTCGGTCTATATGTTTTATTATAAGCGTGGTTCTGCGAGAAGTTTTCTTGAAGCGTTGGCTGGTCGAGTGGGCTGAAGCATCGAGGGGATTTACACCCTTAGTCCATGTTCACTCGTGTGTTTCTTTCTGAAAAAATGCGAGATTTTCAAACGAAATTTCCTCTGTGAAAATCACCGTTGATTTTTAAGCTTAAAGATATCTTCTTGATGGTTACATGTGCTTCGTTTAAACATGACAGTTTTATTTGTAAGAATTTTTATATGCAGTTTATTTTGTCTGTAAGAAACCCACTAAGAACGATACTTTTCATTTTTAAAAACGGATATTTCTGGAACATGTTTTATTTTAAGTTATATTTTCCACCAAATTTAAAATTTTGTTCTAAAACGGTGAAGCTAGCAAGGCAGCAAATCTTGGAATTGTGTAATAAGACGTATTTTTGTATAGGCTACGTTGATGCACGGGAATTTCAATTTATTTCTTAGTGATGTATGGGTGGCGTAAATGCTTATGGGTGACAGGGCATTTGTTGTCTTTGAACTTAAGATACTGCATCGTAGAATGCCTTCATTCAAAAAATATGCCTCTCTGTTATTGTAATTGAATCAATCATCATTTATGAACAGAAACTGGAAAAATGTCATCGAATTATGACTCTTGGCTATGGACAAGGGCGTTACAACGCAGCGTCAGCAATACATGCGCTGCAGCACCGCTATTTTGAAAGACGGAAATTCGATCGGAAGCAACCATTTGCAAACAGTTTTTCTTTGTCCATTAATTAACTATAAATACATAGACACGGATGCACTTGTACTGCATTATCTTAATTTTACAGTTGGATATGTATGTGTGGTAGTTGTACATCGTGTAAATCGTAAGTAGTTCCGTCAATTCGTACTGGTATAAATAACAGTTTTCAACAATATTTACTTTAATTGATTTATTTCACTAACTCGTCTACTCAGTAGTTGGTGCGAGATCAAGCTTTCTGATGTAGCGTTGGCCGACACGTTTTACATTTTGGTTATCAGTTCCTACACCTTGATATTTCTTCAGTTTTTCTACTGAGATCAAACCTGATGATTTCAGTCGCTGTCTCTATTAGGTCTGACTGTAAATATTTTGTGTTGATCCATTTCGTATTTCCAAGTGATTGACTTGATATTCAGATCTGCTTACAGGCTAGTGCTATGTTCAAATTTTCTTTGAAATTTGCTCTGTGAATTTTACGAATATCAATAATTACTGTGTTTCTATCTATGGGAGATGTAAAATTTTTATCCCCTCTATTACTCAATTCAAGTTCAACTTTTTTCAGTGTTATTGAACATTTATTTGCATTAATATCTAGTTCCCGTCTCTCTGAGCGGTTGAAGTATTCAAGCATTCCGTGAGATGCCATTGAAGTAAAGAGTTTCCTGCTTTCTGTGCGAGGATAAGCGCAAGTTTACGGAAAACTCTGCTGGTTTTAACGGCGGACAAAATGAGCCATCCGGAAGCAGGAACCAAAATAAGGACCGGCCTTTACAACAACAACTCTGCAGCAACCCCACCCTGTTGGTGCCATGCTTTCTGGACTTGAGTTAGGCTTAAATTCTCAAATGGAAGGGCATGCAAGCATGTTTTCTTTATTATGGAACCAAAGATGTGCTAAGTCCAATTGATGCTCCTCAGTTCAGCTCAGGTGTAAAGTGATCTCACCTAATCGAGCTGAATATAAGTGTACAGACCGATACCAATTCGTCAATATATGCTTAATAATTAGCGTTTACAGGGTTATTTTCAGCCAGACTTGTGACAAGTCTTGTTTGATACCGTTGATTTAAAAATAAATTTCAACAAAATAATGTTGACTATAGTGTTTAACTAACGCTAGTCTAATTTTTAACTGACGCACAACTAACCACACAGCTTAATTTTATTTCTCTATTGTTGCTTTACATCACACAGAACATTTCTTAGAGCTTTCAGTTCTTCAAAAATATAAAATGGTGAAACTTGAAAGTTAATAATTTCTGGGAAGTATTTGTATCAGGTTACATATTATCAAGTTTTCGACCACTTCTTCATGAACATACATTTATTTGTACAATTCAGGAATTCAAGTAAAGTGAGAAGATACCTGGCCTTAATACTTACGTTCACTTAATTTTAATTTTGTGTTAATTTCATGTTGGCTTTATAATTTGGGAAATATTTTTCAATTTTATTGTCGTAGATTTATTTTAACAAGTGCAGCAGGATAAACGTACGTTGTCAAAATGTTTTATGTATTCGTAGTTTGTACGTATTTGCCACAATTGATAAACTGCTTGAACTTGGCTTTATGAAATAGATGATTGATGATAATTTCCCCTTCAATGGAGCATTTAATTTTAATCATGATGTGACCTTACGTATATTAGAAAGTTGAGAACAAAGACAAACTTTCATCATGCATTTGATGAGGACAAACGATAACAATTCCATCATTGTTTCTAAGCATCAATTGCGCTGAAATTTACTGAACTATGGCACCTTTGAAAACCATAAATTGCCCTTGTTCTTTCATGAATAAGTTTAGCTTTAGCAGCGATAGAATTGTACGCAATAAAGGCTGAAATTTGACTGGAATTCGAGCACTAAAAGTGCGGCTACGAACTGCTTTCTTTTGGTCTCATTTGACTGGGAAATTTTCGCACCTAAGACCATTTTATGCTAATCTCTAAGAATATTTGCAAGGCCCTTTGAGAGAGGAGGTCATCTCTCCTCTTCTCGTCTTGTTGACTCCTGACTTCATTACGTCGCTTTATTTGCGTCAGTTTTTTCTTCGTTTCGACGCAGCTAAGCGTCTTAAACCCTGTCTTTTAATGCTAAACTTCTGATTTTTCAGCCGTGTTCCAATCCTTGTATTTATCTCGAATGCGAAATGGGGGATTATAAAAATAAAGGTAAAAGCTTGGTGTTAAATTTTTGCTGATTTTCGAATTATTCTTTATTTCAACTATCCTTTTATTAATTTTATTTCACTATTCAGGTTCGTAGAAATAGTGAACCTTCTACAACTCTCAGAAATATTTAGACGTGCGTGTCTGTAGAAAAAAATTTTGTAACAGATCAACAAATCTCATTTGTGACTTCGTAGCTCAGTTAACTGAAGCATGAATTTAATGTTACGATTATGAGTATCACCGTAATTAACATTGTTTTACATTTTGTTTCGAATTCAAGGTTATTTCACTGAAAAATATTAAACCCTGTTGTTACCGTTGTTTTTTACACTCATTGCTGCATTACACAAAAAAAAACATTTTTTTTCTCGCACTTTTCATGAGAACGAGAATAAAATGTTTCTGACATCCCTGTGTTTGCGAATACGCTGATCTACTCTCACAATGGCCCTCAAAAACGTAAACCCTGAGGAACTCGGAGTCCTTCTTTGCAAAGTGCTTGCGCTGAAGACCTGTTTAACTCTTGCCAAGTCTTTGTGTTCCCCCTCGCTTTCTAGGATCAGTTTTCAGATTGCCTCTTCCCAGAGGAGCAGTTTTGTCGCTTCTGTTTCCACACACTCCTCCATTTGAAGGAACTTCCCTCTTGCCTTCTGGTGTCATGGGATCGCTTCAAATTCTGTGCCGTGTGAACTTAGCTGTGTAAACAGGTATACATGCGCTCTAATTTTGTGTCTTTGTTTTGCTGTTGAAAATTACCCATGAATGCTGAAGTGCAAAGGCGTAGCATCTCTACTTTGCGTCTAGTCAAGCGCTCAAGTGTCTTACGAAATGACTCTCTACCTAATCACATTCACGTATTTTTCTTTCCTGTTAATGCTATTATTCTAAGTAGCTCTAAAATGCTTCATATCAGCAGACTGCAATGCTTGTACAGTTTCCCGTCATTTACAACTACCTGTTTAGAATGTCTTATGAAGATATTTCATTATTTCTTAGTATAGAATTCAGAATGCATTGTTCGATAATTAATTTCATGAACACACATTTATTTCCTTAGAAAATATCAAGGTGTAGAAACTGTGCTCTGCATTTCTTAACCTTGATCAATAACTTTGCTCTGCTCCGCATATAATGGTAGAATTAACCCGCTTGTTTTGCGCTAAACTCGCGGCTTGTTTAGGGAAGGCGGGATTTGTGAAACTGCCTCCTTTGTTGCTTCCTATTTTACCTGAGCTTCTGAAGCCGACCCTAAAGTGCCTTCGGGCGGCCTTTCCTTGCCTCTGCTTTCAGTCAAGTTCCGTAAAGCGAGTTTACACTCGTGCATTAGTGTTGCCACTCCGGGGATTTCTGCGCCAACTTGCAACAGCTGTTCTTTTGCTCAAGTTTAATTGTTCTTTTAAATGGCGGAGAGTCTGTGAGTTTGAGCATCTCCGTTTGCAATCGCACGAGTTTCTGAGCTTCATTTGACTACTGAAGTTAGGACAACCGTATGTATGAAATTCGTTGTTGTTTTGTTACTGATTCCAGAGATTACGCGTCAGTCTTGTTCTCTGTACCAGTTTGTTTGATTGGGCTGCATCTCCTCAAGGAGATGCTCTGATGGTGGTAGTCCTTCTGCACATCTTGTGGATAATTAGCTGCCTTAAGGGTTTATGAGGGATAGTTCGGTACTGTTGGAGGTAGAGGAAGTAATGCTGATGATGCCGCTGCACGGAAGCGTACAATGAAGAATTAGAGCTTCTAATTGATATCCCTTTATATCCACAACGAAATCGAAATTTTTGTTACTGGAGTCTGTTGTAGAGTGTAGTAAGATATGTACATTAATTTTTCTGATCTCTTTTTATCACTGGTGAGAGAGAGCTAGAGCCCGCCATACTGTGCAACGGACGGTTGGTGTTATCGTTTTACCGGAAAAGTGATCTTTATGTTGTTCCTTCAATGTTGTGCAAATGTTGCAGTGTAGTTTTTATTTCACTTCCACATTGCAGTCTATTTAGTTTCTACACCAATATTCACTCAAGTTTCAAGCCATCTGCTCCCTGAATAGAATATGTTCTTAACATTTTTCAAACGATGTGAACATTCTAAATATTTTGAGTAAGGAAAATTTTTACGACTTTACACGCTGAGAAAACTCGGGTCACAGGTAATTACGAGAAGCAGCCTGACCTCGCGCATTCATCAGAACTTCATTATACCGAGACGGTCTTTGATGGCTTCCCTTTGCGACTTGCCGAGTCCGGACTTACTGCTTTCTAATGCGGGATTTTTGATCCATCGTCGAGTGATAACAAAAAGCCTCCTCAGCGCCTGGACTTGCAGGGCGTCACACGCAAATTGCGAAGCCCTGGTCGTGTTACGTCGGACCCGCGCAGTCTGAATTTCCTGCCCCAGCAATACGCTTCCGTGCCAGTTTTTTCAGTGTTGAGGATTTGCTCAGCAACCACAGTATTGTTTCTGCCAACATCCATGTTCGCGTGCTGTTATTCTTGCGCTAGACTATCTTATGAGTCGCGTGATCGCTTAGAATGAAATGCTACCGCTAGCTAACGCGGTTTTGTTGTTAGCAGAATCCTTGCTGACGTATTGTTAACGGTGTGAAGTTATTTCTGTCAATATTATGATCGCGTACGAATGTTTAGTTTCTAATTACAATCGCAGTAACATAGATGCAGTGTCCATGCTTGCCAATATGTAGCAGATTGTTCACAGCTTCCCTTATTCTGGACTGACCGTACTCGTCCTCACGAGTGCCATATTGAGGTAGTGGTCGCACCCCATGTCCGGGCGGCAAACCTTCCATTTTCAAGGCAAACCATACGCTTTTGCCTCTAACTGATGGAGAACCCCATTTGCTGGAGTGATTAATTTTCATTAAGATCCGTCATGTATGTAACGATTTTTTTCAGTGAAACGTCGGTAGGCTCTCCGTATGTTTGCAACGATTGCATTCTCTAATCTAAGTGTCTGTTTCATTATTGACGTTCTGCGTTTCAATTTTCTTACTGAAGCCTTTGTGATGGACCTTTGAACATCAGCTCTGAGATCAGTTTCTAGTCACAAGTTCCTCTTATGGACATCTACAGCCATCTGATGGACCGCTGGCCTCCAGTCCCTCTGACGGACCGCTGACTTCTGCTGCTCCGCTGGACCGCTGACTTCAGCTGCTCCGCTGGACCGCTGACTTCTGCTGCTCCGCTGGACGGCTGACTTCTGCTGCTCCGCTGGACCGCTGACTTCTGCTGCTCCGCTGGACCGCTGACTTCTGCTGCTCCGCTGGACCACTAACAAGCAGCCTCCGAGCACAGAGGCTCACTCCTGAAATTGTTGTGTTTGTAATTAAACAGTTGCAATTTGTATCATTTCTGTTGGGAAAAATTGTTTTCTACGAAGGATGATATTAATGCTATCACCACAGTGAGGGATGTGATCAGTATCTTAAAGCAAAGTGCTAATTTAGTTGTTTCACGATCAATGACATCAGTTTGCGCACTGTTACGGGTTATGTTTTATCTCATTTTTAAAGAGTTTAAAATCATGTTTTGATCTCTTTTATTTTTTGACATAAACACTAAAAAAATTTTCACCTTAAAATTTTCAACGAGAAAACTTCTTTTGAACTTATTTTAATAATATTTGTTATTAGCTATCAGACGTTGTAGTATGCCATCAATTTAAGCCTCTTTTCATCTAAAGAGGCTGCAAAAAAAACATTCCAGCAGTGGCCGTCGTTTGCAAGCTGGTGAATGTCAGCCTTGCGTTCCGTGGCTGGTGTGGGCCACACGCTTCAACGGAACTAGTTGTTCGTATATTGAACTAAAATGTTAACATTTCTCCTCACAAAATACTACTGTGGAATGATCATTGCTGAGCATTTGTGTGTGTATGAATTATTAAGCCGTAACCAAACTGGATTGAAATTATTTGGCATTTTTTCAGAGTTTGGGCATTTTCTACTTAGGTTAATGCATGTTTACTGTGGTAAACCTGTTTATCATATCATATAGCATTTACTCTATCATATTTTAAAGTGTTATCAAACATGCGTTTGAGTCTTAGTTTCAGCTAGTTCGAACATAATCCGTCCGCTCTAATTCTGATACTCAACATTCAGCTTAATTTTTTTCTACCTTATTTGTATTTTCGATACTGAGTAAAACTGACGGCTACAATGCCTGGCATGTCCTGGGCACGGATTCTTCTGAAGACCCAACACTCCGTTGTGCTCGTGAATAAAATTAGCGTTGTGTGCCATAAAATCAGCGTTGTGATCGTAGTATAAAATTAGCGTTGTGTGCCATAAAATCAGCGCTGTGCTCGTACCATAAAATTAGCTTTGTGTGCCATAAAATCAGCGTTGTGCTCGTGCCATAAAATCAGCGTTGTGCTCGTGCCATAAAATTAGCGTTGTGCTCGTGCCATAAAATTAGCGTTGTGCTCGTGCCATAAAATCATCGTACTCGTCCATATGAAACACAGAAAAATTAAGACAATTAAAAATGCTCAGCAAATCAAGAAACTGTAATGTATCAAGGGTGAAAAAGCAAAGAAATTAATTATTATTGATATGTACACCTAGTTTATACGCGTCACTGACAATGAACTGCCATTTGTCGTGTGGGTAAATAATGTTTTAGTTTATTCCTGATTTTTAAAGACTACTCAAAATTTTCGAAATGATAGATATAATTTTTGTATTCCTAAAAAAACTAAGAAATTCTAATGAATATTACATTTCAATTAAGTTTTAGGTATTTTTCTGACTTTCAATTTGTTTGTCTTCTTTATCTGTTGCTTGTTTTCGCTGTCTTTAACTTTCAATAAACAGTACTGCTGATTTAAAAAGAAAAATGCATACATTGTGTACGTTAAAAATTGGCATTTTAGATTGCGTCCTGGGTGAGGGTGGTGGCTGGTTTACATACGAGGGAAGTGAATACTCTTAGAGGCTTCTGAGCTGAGTGCTTGCGAGCTTTTGTTTCGTTTTTACGATACAAAGCGATGAACTAAACGCGTTATGCACGCTGCTGTGGTCCGCTGCTACGCAGACTGCGAGGTGACATTTCTAGAAAATATTCAGTCTCCCCAACTGCACTTCGCTACCAACGAACACGGACTATAATTGAATAACTTCTTCAGTTTTGGTCTAGGTATCGCTTTGAATTTTCAACGCTTCAACACTAATTTTGAAAAAGACGGATTTAATATCGTAAATTCTGTATTAGTCTGCCAACTTGGGTTTATACATTTTTCCGTGAATGTAAAAGTAAGTTTTCTCTAAAATTATTTTTTTAAGTTGTTTTTCTTTTGGAAAGTGTATCTATTCAGGAAATCAATCTCTCTTTGAAAATTATTTTTCTGAAATTCGATTTCTCCATGCGAGTCATTCCGCTATTTTTCACCTTCTGCTTCCCTCGACTGCGTCCGCAATCAGTAAATGTGGTGTTCTCAACTAACGAAGTAGGGCGCGCCGATGCGCTACTCTTGAATAAGAATGCACTCGTCAGATCGAGTGGAAAAAATCCCATTATTCCCGACCCACTCATTGGTTGTGCATGTAACTGAAAATGTTTAGTTCGATATCGAGCAAATACAGGTTCGTTTGTTTAAAAAATATGTATTTCAGGGTTTCTTTTCATTGCAAGGGGTTTTTAAAGACGCTTTCAGTGTTTGTTGGCCTGGTGCAGCTTGAAAAGAGAATAATCTTTATGACCTTTGTGTCCAAATCTATTGATAAAAGAGAGCGTTTTCGGCTCAAGTTATGATTCATATCAGGTGAAATTTCTGAATTATACAAGTGTTATAATTCCTGTTAAACAATTGCTTGTACTTATTGAATGTATTGCCATGTACCTTCACATCCTGATCATTTTGTGTCTCTTGCATCGAATGAGCGATAATTTCTCGTAAGACATTCATTGCTATGTTTTTGATGTCGCATTTGCGTTGTGTAGCTCATTTTTATGTCGTCGAGGACACGTGCACAGCCACGCTCATGCTCACAAGTTCATCAAAGTGTGTGGACTCTGAGGACCCTTGAGGCGTTGTCTTTCTAGGTGGTCCGACCGTAGTTTCCCCTCGCCCTCTAAATTCTATTGTTTTCACTCGTGTCCCTCACACGCGTGCTCCCTCTTTCCCTTTGACTTGCAATCAACGTTCATTGCATTCATTAGCTGCCGTAAAAGAAGTCAGACTCGACAAACACCGAACACGCACGACTGGATGACCATATGTGATGGTGCCAGGCGAAATTCGTTAGTGTGATATTACTCGATTTCAACGTCATATAATGTGAAAATGAAAAGTTGATCAATTTATTCAGAGAGATTGCACTGAATTGAGAACGATACGACTCGCTTAACAGGAAGACTAAAAGTATAAAAAAACGTGTGAGAAATACGGTTGGAAATGAAGACCAAGATTCTGCTACGTGGCAAATGTGAGTTGAAAACACTTTAATTGTTATAATAGCCATGTATTTAAATGTCGCGAAGCGTGATATTATGTCTTGTATCAATGGTATTACAAGATAAGCGGTGGCTAAAATCAATGAATGCAGCATGATACAGGTGCTAAATGTTCGAATTCCCGTTTTTACTGAAACTAAATTTAGAGATACCATTGTTTATACGTAGGGCCTCTCCATCGTAAAGACGCCTGGATGTCTAGCCATTAAAATATAAACGAATTTTAAATGTTCATATGCATATATATACAACACGCAAAAATCTTTTGAGGTATGTTGGTGGAAGTTATCCTAATGGCGAAATAAACGTTGAAAAGAATTTATGAATGAGTATTTCATGAACCGCCTCGAAAAAGTCGTAAGGCAACAGTCAATCTTAGAATAAGGAGTAAGCACACACAGCCAAAGCATTTATGAACTGTCCCTACGCACTGAAAATTATTTTCGAATTGTGGAGTGTGGTGAATTCAGCGTGAATATTTTCAATTTCGGACGTGCACATCTGATATGCATTTATGTTGCTTTGGCCTGTGTACTTTGTATTGTACGTGTTGAATATTTATTCGTGGTAAATATAAAGTGAGGAGCGGCTTGGAGTACAAGAGGGGCGTGCGTGTAGCTGCAGCTGGTGCTCTACTTGACACGTTTTGCTGGAATAGCTGGAGTCCCTGAGGGAGCTCTCCTTGGTCCTGCAACACCTTGACGCTGCAAATTCCTCTAACTCGCCCTACGCCTCAACTGAATTGTGCTGACTTCGCTGCCCTGCTGAATTGAGTTGCCGGCTTTCCAGCTGAATTGTGATGACCTAAATCGTACTGACTGCTCTAGTTCAATTGAGAGGCTCTTCACAGCAGTTTCGTTTACGTGCAAAATTGTAGTGTTATCAAAATGGACGCGTTCTTCTCAGTATCGTAAGAGTAAGACAAAGTTCTGCTCAGTATTACAAGAGTAGGACAAAGTTCTGCTCATTATTACATAAGTAGGACAAATTTCTGCTCAGTATTACAAAAGTAGGACAAAATTCTGCTCAGTATTACAAGAGTAGGACAAAATTCTGCTCAGTATCACAAGAGTAAGACAAATTTCTGCTCAGTATTACAAAAGTAGGACAAAATTCTGCTCAGTATTACAAAAGTAGGACAAATTTCTGCTCAGTATTACAAAAGTAGGACAAAATTCTGCTCAGTATTACAAAAGTAGGACAAAATTCTGCTCAGTATTACAAAAGTAGGACAAAATTCTGCTCAGTATCACAAGAGTAAGACAAATTTCTGCTCAGTATTACAAAAGTAGGACAAAATTCTGCTCAGTATTACAAAAGTAGGACAAAATTCTGCTCAGTATTACAAAAGTAGGACAAAATTCTGCTCAGTATTACAAAAGTAGGACAAATTTCTGCTCAGTATCACAAAAGTAGGACAAATTTCTGCTCAGTATTACAAAAGTAGGACAAATTTCTGCTCAGTATCACAAAAGTAGGACAAAATTCTGCTCAGTATTACAAAAGTAGGACAAAATTCTGCTCAGTATTACAAAAGTAGGACAAATTTCTACTCAGTATTACAAAAGTAGGACAAATTTCTGCTCAGTATTACAAAAGTAGGACAAATTTCTGCTCAGTATCACAAAAGTAGGACAAAATTCTGTTCAGTATTACAACCGTGTGTTTTTCAATTGAACACAAGTGAATGTTGCTCAACTAGTTTGAGATTTTAAAATTATTGTTGTTTATTCTTCCCGGTAATGTTTATTTTGTATTCTATGGATTAAGTTAAGTATTCAATCGTTGTTTTGATATTAACGATAGTTATTTTGTGTCAATGAAGTATTACTCTACATAGTTTGCATAGCATGGTATCTATTCTCGTTAGCGTCTTCTAATGACTGTATTAGCCATGGTAAGAAAATCTCTCGCTTTAGGGAACTTTTCCACTCTTTTATTTCAGTTAATTGATTAACAGTTGAATTGACGTTCTTCTTGAAGATTTTCAAATGGTTCCTTTTTCAATGTGTTTTTCTTCTACTATCATTTTTCAAAATACTTCTTACACTAGCTCCCATCTTGGAAGCATTTACTGCTGTTCTGGCATCACTGTCTTATGTGATATCTAATTTCAAATGAAATCATTAGATCAGTCTGGCCTAGTCCGTCGTATGTGCGTTATTTACTTAAATTGAAACATGTTTTCCAGTTTGGTACTGGATACACGCTACAGAATTCACGTTCATATCGAAATCGGTTTTTGGGTCTCAAGTGAGGACTTTCTGAGCCTCTTATTTGAAAACACAGGGCAATAAAATAATCTAGGTGTGGTTGCTCTTGAATTCTTCACAAAAATTAAGTGTTTGACGTGTTCGAATCGCTGATTTGAGCTCTGGGATAGATGTTTCAGGTATAGTCTTTTATTTAGTTCTTTGCTCTTCATTGGAATTGAGGTTTAAAATTTTTATCAGTGCTGGATCGTGCGTTTCTACTTTCTTCTGCCTTGTCTTGTGGAGTGGTATTTTATATTATCGAACTTTTATCAAATTCTCTTCCCTGCAGGCGAATATTTCTTCATGGACAATTTTTTAGAAATATTTTTTGTCTCCAGGACAAATTTAATTTCATTTGCCGATGGTAATTGTTTATTTGATAGCATTACTTGAAAAAATTCACCTGAACTTGTAGAATAACTCTAATATTATGTTATTGATTACTTGAAATCTTTGCTAATTCATACATGAAATGTTTCGATTTTGATTTTTTGAGTGTGTGTGTTCTTGTTTCCGCTATATTGTACTCCAATTCTGTCGTAAATATCATCATGCCAAAAAAATTCAAGTCTGGCCGACCCTCGGGGTCCATAATCCAATTTTTCGGGCCCACAAAGGATGAAAAGTCGGATGCGCTCCTGCATTTAGATTCCTCTCACCGTAAGAGCCAATTCAATAATACGCTGATATTTCTTTCTCTTGTTTAGTAATTCAATGTATGTCCTTAAAAAGTGCTCTTTTGACAGGTTGCCCACTGGGCAACTGTCGCCAGCCATTGAACTGCACCAAAACATGTAGCTTTTCTTAGTGCTACCTCTTGCACTTTTGCCTTTACATGCTTTTGACAGCGGAACATTTTATATTGCAAGGGACGTATTTTTTCTTTGAACAGGTAAGGGTGAGTTTGTATCCTTCGGTGTTTTCTTTGCATCTGTCTCGTTTGATCCATTCCACGAGCATGAAAAATATTTTGTTTCTTCTTTATCCCGTAAAATATTGAGCTGTTGTTCTGAATTCATAGAAACTTTGATTAATTGAAGTATGGTCAACCTTCTTGTTCATCTTCTTGAACGTTCGTTTCAACTGTGAATGCTCAAAAGTTGAGTGCGTAGCAAACAGAAATAAACATCATGCTGTTTACTGAGTATTTTTCAGTCGAACACAAGTGAATGTTGCTTAACTAGTTTAAGATTTTTCAGTTATTGATTTTATTCGTGTCGGTCATATTTATTATTTTCGAGGCTCAACGGAAGAATTATTTACCTGTCAAATTTAATTCAGAATTTCACTAGTGTGTTCAACACCATATTTCTGAACTCATGTTGGAACCAAAAATTTTTTAAAATCCTTACAGTTTTCGTTAACGAAAGGCGCACAAGTTACGTTGACTTAGTTCCACAGTCTGTGATTCCCTCTATTGTAATTAATGCTATTATAACCTAAAGTAATAAAACGTATTACAACAAGTGCTTAGTCTATTTTCCAAATTCAACTTTTACTACAAATCTAAAAGTGCTCTGAATAAGCATAAGCTCTGTGTACATACATAAAACGCATTGTTCAGATAATAACATCAGATAGTATCAGCTTGTGTGCAGTGATCGCCCGCTAGTATTTCTTTTATGAGTCCTCATTATATGACTGAGACGTTATTTCGAGGTTGCTAATTTGCGTAGAACATTAGGAGCACAGTACGTCAGTGTGAAACCGCATTATTCGCCACTCTTTACTCCGGCCAGAGACCTTTATTTACCAAGGCATTTGAGTAGTCATCGCTGCAATAAACTTTATGGTGCTGTTGTAAGGAGGGACATGCTGTAGAGCTTGTGCCTTGCCTTTTCATATTCATGAAAAGTGCACTTCAAAATAATGATAAATAATGTTAATGTCTGGTAAAATGAACTCACCCACAATTATGTTCAAAGCCTCTAATCTTCATACGTAAAAATTAGGAGGTAATCACATTTATTCTCAGCTGCATATTACATTACATATAACCCACATGAGGATGTCTTAAGGCTAAGCAGCTTGTCTTGATTCTATAGTACATTTTTCTTATGTAGGACACCAGAACTCTTATCAGGAGGCTGAGTCCAGGAAAATAAATGTTAGTCTCTAGTTCGCCTCTTGGTTCGGTGTCACCAATTTATTTTAAACGTTCCTCAAGTATCCTAATTTCTCAACTGATTTTCATTTACTTTTTCTATTTGTTACTTGCCCTACACTGCGACGATTTTTCTCTCAATTAACCGATCTCTTCTGTACGTTCTCGAAGGTTTTATCATCTTCTCACTTAGACGTTCGGTCATTTCGAGGACGCGATCCTCTAATGACTGCTGAACTTCTCGCATTTGGTTTTATGCGAATGGCTTATAATTTTTACTCTGCTACTCAGAGATAATTTTGAGGTGGGCTCACCCCACCGTTCACGAGCCTCGCCCGACTGCTCTCTGCTCTTTACTGCCCTAATTTTCAAAAAATTTCGATTACTTTCTGTGTTTTAATGTCGTCCATTCTGTGGAACTTTCCCGTTTGTGAAAAATTCTTCAGCCATTCACGACTGAACTGAATCCGTCTAATGACGTGATTTTAAACAATGAATATTTTTCGGTGAACGCTGGATATTCATAGAATGTTGTAACTTGTTTACACGTTTGAACATCTGCAGAATTATCGTGCTCGAAATGATAATATAGTGGACAATTATTACGTTTTCCATGCTATATGACCAACAAAACAGCAGTGTGCAGGCTAATCTCTCCGTGTTTCGGCCGAGCTAAAAGGGAGCGGCCGAACTAGGGTCTGGATCGTTGCTCAACTGGAAGAAAAGGAAGTTAATTTGTATTCGTCTTCTGTACCTGGAATTTAGGCATCATTTAGCTGGCCTGCGGACACCATCTGGTGTGTGATAAGGTACACGGACAGTTGCGTCCCTTCTACGTCCCAGCCCTCCCTAGCCTTCTACGTCCCAGCCCTCCCTAGCCTTCTACGTCCCAGCCCTCCCTAGCCTTCTACGTCCCAGCCCTTCCTAATCTTCTACGTCCCAGCCCTCCCTAGCCATCGTCCCAGGCGGCACGTGTAAATGTCTTCCATTGCAACGACTAGCGGTCTGCGGACGTCGTTGCGATGGCTTTGTTTCAATACCGTTGAATCTCTTACGGTATTTTACCAGCAAAATTAATATTAAGAGTGATTGATAGAACTGATGATCGATATATTGATATAAATTAGTTAATGAGACTGATAATGGGACGTCCGAGACTGATGCTGATATTGATGCCTGTATCTCAATGAATAGCCAATGCTTATAGCGCCTGCTTCATTCAGCTGGCTCTGCTAGTGTCACGGGAGTTAGCAGTGGAGTGTCTGCTTACGATTACCAGCTCTTGCATGATGGGACTAGCAGTCTCGTTATTCTTGTTTGTGCAGTTCTTGTCTTGTCCTGTCGTGCTCTTGTCCAACACTCAGTTTGTTTTCTACGGTCGAAAAGTCCGCTGTGTTTTGTCACATCTGTAGGTGTTGGTGTCTTTACTAGTTTAACATATTTCTCCTAAATATACCGATTCATGTCAGCACTGTGTACAGGCTTATTTTCCATTGTTGTGTAAGTTTTGCTGTCTTGTAGACTATCTGCTCGTATATTTTCACGCTTCTAAGGCACAGACGGCCCTTCCTATACCCCTGGCAATCTAAGAAGGCACATGGCTTGTACCATGTTTTACTGCACCGTGAATTATCCAGCTGCTGCGGCTGCTTCTTTAGGTTCCATACTAAAGGGAACAACAGCAACACCAGCTGAACCTTCAATTACCAGCAGCAACAACTCTGATGTCAGCAATACGAACAACATTACACCGAGCAGTTACAGCACTACCATAAGCAGCGTCATCAGTAATGGCAAGAGCAGCATTTTGACAAGCAGCAGCAGCGTGGGCCGCCGCTCCACCACTCTCAGCTACCCTTCTCATGGTGCCCTGCAGCGACGACGTAACTTGATCTTCTTTGCCTCTTCGAAGCTTCTTTGTTGCCCCACAGCGCCTCTCATTAGATCGGCTTATGCTCTGACGACCGTCTCATCTCTTGCCTATCATTCATCCCCTTCCATGTCATCGCAGGAAATTTCGGTAGAAATTTTTTAGTTTCCTCTCTCTCCTATTATTAATTTCTTATCGAGTCATCAGTGCGTCGATAATTTCTCCTGAAAATGCATTCATTTCATCCCCTGCTTGTTTTCTCCTATGTGAAAACAGCAATGAAGGTTAACATTTCTGTATGAATTAGCTGAAATAGGGACATTAATTCATCTCAATAGTTTTGATAGCTAAAAATATAGGCTCTACAAGTATATGTTAGAAATTGAATGCATTGTATACATGGAAGACAAAAGTTTATTCTCCGTTAATAGGGTTCTCGAAAATCTGACTACTAAACTGATAGGAATTCCTATACTGAAAATTTTTATCGGTGCACTCTGGTATTGCTTGGATATAATTGCAACTGATTTGTTTCACTCCAGAGTTGTTAGAAATTGTGTATTAATTCACCCTACGGTGAAGGAGCTGTATTTTCATCAGAAATAACATAACACTCAGTCTACAACGCCGTACAGGTGATTTCTGTCTATGATTCTATGTTTTAAGATTGTTTCGGAACGTATGTAAAATTGCTTTAATCCACCGTTCAAAATTACACCAGGAAACTTTTAGCAAGGAAAATCTCGGTGCTTTAATTAGTCTCGCCTTTGGCCGGGTTTTACTGGCAACATGCCAGCATGCACTTCAGTTTGCTTGAAAGCTGCTGGCAATGGACTGTAGAAAAATTAAAACTCAAAAACCAGTGGTCTTACTGCACGATAAATTATTGTTAACTAAAAGTTTAATGTTTCGAATGTATGGAATGAAAAACTCCTTCCGATATTTAATCAAACCAAAAACTGATTCGATGAAATTTGCTGAGTGACAGAGTCGCGTGATTGCTATATTTAGGAATAAGGAAGACTCGTTCACAGCTCTACTCTAGTTGATGTTCAGTAGCTGACAAGGTCACTTTAAGAGATCAGTGTGTACCCCTGAGTTGTGCCTGTAATTGCCTCATGGCACGTTTGGGGGATTTGGTTCATCTCTACCTCCTCAACTTATGACCTCTGCGAGACGGTGTTTGACTGCTTCCCTCTAACCCATTTGCTCCCACGCTTCCTTAGGCCTAGTGTTAGTTACTTACATACCTCTGAATATTGCTTTTGAATCTCATTTTCCTGTTATGATCACTCACTAACCTTTTCTTTTCCGGCTATGCGATATTCTGAATGAAACTGGGCACTATTATAATCCCTCTTACAAGGGGTGTTCGCAACGGCGGCGCCCGCCTGAGACTGTAGAAAGCATCGTGATGTATAGTTGCACTGGCCTCGTTGGCTTACGAATCAGTAATGTATAACATGATAGTTATTTTTTTTATCTTGCTAAACTAGCATTCATGAATTATTTCTAATTTTCTACCATTTCACGAGTGCGATGCAAATATACCATGTACAAGGAGTACTATAATAGTAGTTTATAGTAGTCCTTGACCATGTATTAAACGATGCTCTACGCATAAAAGTAGAAAGGCTACACTAGTTCATTTATTAACATCCGAGCGTTTGAACTTATTCATGTATCTTTGTTTTGATTAATATTCCCTCCTTATTAAAATTTTCGACTAGACTAGGTTCATCTTCTCGTCTCGAAGTATGTCGATAGTGTCCTCGTAAGTATACCTGTTAGTATATCAACCTATCGTAGATGCATTAAAACTTGTTGCTACTGTGAATTCAGTTTAATTTTTATGTAAGTCTCATCTTTTTTATTTTATTTGCTGTTTGAAAGGTTGTCCAAAATACGTACCGCACCACCGACTTCTAACAATACTCTTTATTATTATATATTCCTACTAAAATAACACTGCTTAATTTTTTTGCCTCTTTGAGGCGCCCACTGCGGATAACCTAAACGATTACGGTGGTGTAAGCCTATTTAACTTATCTGATTTTTTACATAAATTAACTCTGCTACTAAAGAATTTGTATTTTCTCTTGATTCTTTGCATCGACGTTGACTTCGCTTGTATTTCCTAAATGACCAAGCAACCCAATAAACGAAAACTTCCTCGAAACTCATCTTTTTTAGTTGGTTTCTTTTTGAACTCTTTTGTTCGAGTTTTCAATACCTCAATAATTGAGGTATTGAAAATATGCTAAGCCATAACCACATTATCCTTAGTTCTGGTAACTCGTGTTTTTGCAACTTTTAATTCTACCTAGTACTTACCCTCACAATATCACGTATTCTAAACCTTCACGTTCCCACTTACTCTTAACTCTGACGCTCCCATTTACCCTAACACTCCCACTTATTTTCAACTCTCCCACTCTTACTCTCAACTTCCCCTCTTTCCCTACGCTCCCAAGGTTCCCGTAGCCCATTGCTCCAATGATCCCTCTCACCCTCGTGTGATCGCTGCTTCTCCAGTTGTGATCCCCAGTAATCCCCTTCTTCCCCGTCACATGATACTCTTCAGCAGCACTGGGTTCGTTTCGATGTTTCTTCTGCTCGATGTTTTATGCAGCGACAAACTGAGCCGCGCGCTACCTGTCACTGGAAAAAAGCAGAGCCTCGAGTGGGAAAAATAAGACAGTTTCAGGGGATACTGATTTCTTTGTCTGGTAAAGCTTTAAAGTGCGTTTTTTAATTTTGTGGAATGTTTTAGTGCTTACAGAAAATTGCAGTGATCTGTCTCACGATGGAATACGAGTCAGTGTTTTTTGGTAAGTTGTGCTTCTGTTGGGCTGGTTTTAATTATCTTGTTAGCAATACTAGGATAAAAATTTCATCGCTCCTTTTTATAGAAACCCACAGAATATTTTACTAGCATTGCTATTATAAAACGGAAAGCTAGATGTGTAACATAGAGCTCAAACTTTTATTAATCGATGACTATCCGGGGCAACCTCCTTATCGACAGCCGACATTCTCTTGTGCAAATACCTTCCAAATCCACGGTGTCGTCCGTACTGAGCATTGTGACTCTTGGATTACTATGTTTTATTGACTTATGCTGCTAACGCATCGTTATTTGAGTTCTTTATCTCCCTATTGACTCTCAGATTGTAGATTTTTAAACGTTCTCGTGATCACGATTGTTCGTCACGTCAGGTGTCATGATTGCCAATAAATTGTAAGTAGCAATGTCTTGCATTCATGAATCCGAATTTGATTACTAAATTCTATTGATATTTTCATCTCAACTGCCTTTTCTGTTAACAGTTTTTTATCATCAAACATTTATGATTGTCTTAATCACTCTCGTCAACTTTTGAATGGACCATATATCCATATTAGCAACGCACTCGCAAGTTTGATTTCCCGGCATTGTCTGGAACCAGGAGGCTGACCATATTTGCCGTTTTCATAGATTGTGAACTTTACTTTATTAAACATTGATCTAATTTTTTCCCACAGTTTGCGATATTTTTTAGGAATTTTCAGAAACTCTATTGGTTGTTCGATCGTTGTTCAAATATCCTCGTTATTTTTCCCGATACTTCACCGTATTGCATCCAATTCCACTCCATTCCCGTTTTTGTGGGTCCAGGTAATGTGATCAACTCAATACGGCCCCACTGATCCGGCATTTGGCGCATTGCCTTTGTCTCGTGTGTCGTTGGTTTGATTGACACATGACAGGCTGGTGAAGGAAGCGATCTGCCTCCCTCTTTCTCTCACTCTACGAATATTGAGAACAGCGCTAGACTTGCGCCATTAAAGCGAAAATGCTTCACTAAAGTGGGTCTTGTCAAAAGACCTCAAGAATACAACGGAGCTCAGGAAAACCTATAATATTGATCGCAATCTCGGTGGTGAGTTCTATTGAGAGTGCGGAGTGGTTACTGCGTTGATGCGACCGCAGTATTGCCTCTATTGAATGGAGAGGCGTGATGGTTATGTTGCTGTGGTTATACCTTGCGCTTTAATTTGAACGTTTGGGGTACGAAGATTACCTGGCCGTGCCTCGAGACCTACTTCTGCATTGTCTTCTCAAGAGCTGTCCATCCTTTCATGTGCCTCTTCTTTTTTCTGTGCGATAAAGGTTCTCTTTTTCCTTTTATTCCTTCTCTGGAAAATATTACAGCATTCGCATCATTTGGTGAACTCATTAGTTTAAGATTTGAAAATTTTGAGTATGGATTCAATTTGTATGGATTTATTGATTAGAATTCGTCTTTACCGATTGTTTATTTTTTTCTTAGAGATCGTACTTTCCTATACATTTTTAGTTACCTTCGACTGGTAATTCAGAGAATATTATATGATTGTTATTTTAACAAAAATGGTTTGAAAATGATTTTTATTCTTGTTTTGGCTCATGCATATGACAACAGTGTTTAAAAAGAAATCTTTATTGACGTAAATTAAGAATTCTTTTTAAATAATGAATTGAAGTTTTGTCATGATACTTTGTGCACTCAGTTTTCTATGAACTTCATTATGCAGCTGGTCACGAAATTTTGTTTTAGAGTTTTAGATCTGCAAGTACTCGTTGGTTTGCAGGTAAAAGTGTTTAGTACACAGCAGGAACGAGGATTTACCAAGTCATAATTGTTCATCACTGTACTTCCGTTCATGATATTAAATTCATACATCAAACCATGGACGTTAACAGCATTCCATTGTTTTTATCTACGCTTTATTTTTCTGTCACATTCTTCCAGGTGATGCTCTCGTTTCCGTGCAAGCTCGGTGTTTAAGTCTCCAATTTCCCACCCACCTAACGTTCTTGCATGAAATACCTCTCTTACACGCACTTTCTTCTTGCCAACTAGCGTAGTAATTTCTAACTTCTATTTATTTTATAGGGTGTCTTGTGTTAATTAGTTTATCCATGATTGTGGCAAACAAATTGTCACGTTTGAGTGCTAGTTTATATTCTTTTACTAGTAGTGAGGTAGAACATTCGCATGCCTTCCATGGCCCCTTCACCATGCCCTGCGGTTTGCCTCTGCCTGTCCATTCACATCAAGCGTGAAAGAGGCCCATAATCCCAACACTCATGCGGTTGAGTGACCCATTTAAATTCTTAAAAGCTTTTTGTGCCTTATTGTAATGTTTGAGTTGCTCCCGTAGTGCTTTTATGGCTTCCTCTTTTTATGCCTTCGCTCCTCCTCTCAATGAATGTGTGCCCTGAGGAACGGCCCACAGTAACAATAAATTTGAATTTGAAATATGCTAGAAATTATTTTTCCACTTAGATATTACAAAAAACTCCCTTGTGTGCTAACGCGCTGATTCACGTTGTTACAATTTTTATACCACAGTAACAAGTATTTTCGATCAAATTCATACATGCGTTTTTTAAGTATAAATGACTTGTAATTAGAAAGCACTTGCAGCTTACACAAGTCGTTACTTTATTTGTGAGTAATTTTCTCGTTCATGCCGTTTCATTGCCCTGTTGTTATAATATAACAGTACTTAACGTTTCTACTTGCTTTTATGACTCGACCGTCACGAAATCCGAACAAACCTTGCAATTGAATGCTCTGTTGCGGGTCAGTGCTTGTGTTGATCTGTAACTATGTGGCACGCAATCCTTCGAACAATTACTTGAATGTAAAACATCTTGATGGTTAGTGAGCAAAATTTATGTTATTTTGACCGGCATTCGCTGTCCGTGTTAATGAATTATCACTTAAGATACTCGGTACCTTGCTTTCAACTTTTAGCAATCTTTGTTATTCGAATAGCTGGAGTTGAGTTCCTCAGCCTTACCTCGCTGACTTAATGGACAAACGCATGAATGGCTGAGTGAAATACAACGTTTATTTCAGCCAAGAAACAGCCATTGTTGCCCGCAAATGTTCTGGAATACTATCAGGTGAAGATACTCTGATTTTTATGCAACCTGCCTATACATCGCTACAATATTAGTTGTAGGTACTATAATGATGAAAATGAAAATGAATATGGTTTTGATTAAAATCAGAAAAACAGTATATGTGAACAAGTACATGTGGGTTTTATGTAGTATTCTTCCGCTTAATAATAATTCAATAGTTTTCATGCATGACGCTTCAATATCGAGCATCAAAATATTCGTTAAGTTGTTTTAGGAATCGTTTCAATTCTAATGAAAGTAAAGGACTTTAATAGTTATGAACATTTACTTATTTCAGCCCACCTCTCCAATTTAACTTGAAGTCTTGCAAATTGCAAGCAATTGATTAAAATTCACTGCTTACTTATGAATTTTGTTTAAATTTTTTTATTTAGTTGATGGAAAGAGCGTAGAATCGGTGCAGACGCGCTTTAGTTTATGACAAACTTCCCGTAGTTTGTCTCTTCTTTATTGCCCTGTATTTTGTTCTTCAGTTTTGGAAGACTCTTTGCTCGTCTCCTTCCCTCACTCGTCCCATTCCCTCGCTCGTCTCCTTCCCTCACTCGTCCCATTCCCTCGCTCGTCTCCTTCCCTCACTCGTCCNCACCGCAGCGTCCAGGACGTTGAGGTCCTCAGCACCACCACTTCTATGATAACACCATCGCCACTTCTATGATGATGCCACCGTCACTTCTGTGATGATACCACCGTCACTTGTGTGATGATGCCACCGTCACTTCTGTGATGATGCCACCGTCACTTGTGTGATGATACCACCGTCACTTCTGTGATGATGCCACCGTCACTTTCCTGGCAACGCTACTCGAATAACGAAAATGATGTGCCCTTGTGGCTCGACTTAAATCTGGCTTATACTAAATTTCCTGACATAGATTGGTTTCACTAAACCCTACGTTGAGCCAACTTGAATAGATGTATTAAGATCGGATAATATATGACAATAGTGTCTAAATGAACTAAAAATATTGTAGCTGTTGTTCTTTATAAAAGTCTTGACTGTGCAAAGTTTATTTGCTAATAGAAAACATGCATGTTGGTGCCTTCATATCATGAGACTTTCGTAGTATGAATTCAAGCCTGAACGTACTGGTTAAAAACGTCATTTTTTCCAGTACCTAGTACATTGCTGTTTTTATTTTGTACTCGTATAATTTTCCTTGCAGAAGTTTATTAGTGTAATCTAAGAATTATTGCTAAATTTTAACCTCTTATAGTCGATATTTACAACTAACGCCTGTGTGACTTCGTTTCAAAAGAGGACGGAGTTTTAGCTGTTCTGTTTATAGTTACAAAGTCAATCCGTGCCTCTGTGCGTGTTTAGTATCTTAAATATCATTGACTGAAGAGCGCGTCTTCTGTAGAAAATATCCTTGTGTAAATCTTGGTAGTATGTTTCATTTTCCGTCGTCAAAGGAGTATCTGATAATGCGTGTACTTCTTACCGACAAGCTACGCTAGGCTGTGCTTGTAATCCCTGTAATTGTGTGGAGCTTGAATGTAGCTGATGCTTTGTGCACCCCGTCATTGCTGCTCCTGTCGATTGCTATGTACTGATGTGCGAGTGTTCTGTGGAGCAAGAGTTTTGTGAAGTGAGTGTTGTATGAACGAGTGTTGTATGAACGAGTGTTGTATGTGCGAGTGTTGTATGTGCGAGTGTTGTATGTGCGAGTGTTGTATGTGCGATTGTTGTATGTGCGATTGTTGTATGTGCGAGTGTTGTATGTGCGAGTGTTGTATG
>VCRD01000063.1:88303-235182 GCA_006783055.1 Trinorchestia longiramus | reverse complement strand
TGGTGTATGTGCGAGTGGTGTATGTGCGAGTACTCTATGAAGCCTTGCTTTTTTTGTCCGCTCTTATTTCGACTGAGAAATTCATGTCAGTGGTTTTACAGCTAAATTTTCTGAAAAGTCGATCTCATTTTTGGGCCATTTTCTCCTGAAATGTCGATCTAATTTTTGTGATAAATTTTTCCCGAATGACCATTAATTTCTTTCTATTATTTTCAATAGTTTACGCACGACCCTTCGATTTATTTTACTTATTACTATCCATTTCGATTAGAAGTCAATCGATCCATATTATACTTTGTTATTGCTCCATTAATTGAACAATATCTCTAAAACATCCGATGTATTTAGAGTTAGCTATTCATTTTATGGAGACATGATCAATTCATAATTTTTGTCCGTCTTCTTTTCAAAATAGTTAATGATTTTTCAGCGAGTAAAAAAATTCAAGTGCCACGGATTCATTGCATAACAATTATTAATGCACGAGTTCATATCGCAACTGAAAAAAAGCATGCGTTATTTAACATGAGTCAAATTTCACGCTTAATTAAGCGGCTAGAACAATTATGATGTTTTAAATATTACACTTAACTAAACGAAGAAACCAGTTCGATTTTAATGAGTCGAAACCTTGGCATATCCTTACTTGAATATGCAAAAATTTTAAAAAATTTTCAGAACTATTCGTAATCATTTAGTCAAGATGATTTTTTTTATATTTAATAGACGGAATTGTAAAGCCATTTTGAAATTTATTTCAAGCTTATACAATATTTAGATTTTCTGGCGGGTTTATAGAGACTTCCTATTTAATTTTGAAGACATTCTTTTTTGACTGCCTATTACAGGATAGCACAAATGGCTTCATTACATGCTTTGTTAATTACATGTTCAAATGTAATTGTTTTAGAATCGTAACGCAATGTTCTCTAGGCTGTCGTTACCACTTCTTGCTGCAAGGTGAATGTTCGTTTAAAGATACGTGTTTTTATAATTCATTCAAGTTCCTTGTCAGATCAAAATTTTCAGACACCAATTACCAGCTGTTTGGTCATCTAAAACTTTTTATTTTCATTATCTAGTACAATTTTTGCTCATCTAATGCTTGGTAAATTGTTCTTTTATGTCTAATTTATTGTCTACGTTATTGTTATTCGTTGCATAAAATTTTTCAAATACTGCCGACTTCTAATTAAATTTTGAATGTACCACTACGTGGACGACGCAAAAACAGAAACGAAACGTTGCTTTTCTTCTGTTTCCTCTGGCGGTGCCTTTTGACGCCTCTCATTTTGAGTGACAAACTCTGCTATTTTAGGAAACGTCGGAGTTTTTGTTCTGTTGAACCTCTTGTAGTCGCCTATTTTGCCGCTTTGAACTGCTCCCCTTGTTTTATCTGAGAAACTGTCACGCTACTCAAATTATGGGCTTGCTCACTCTGTTCTTTAGAACTCCTCTATGCTTGAGTTCTTCATCCAGTGAAAAGACCATTCAAAGACCATTGAGTCAACTTTCATAAATCTGAAGATATGTATACATTTTTGGTACGTGATGACAAGTTGCGTTTTGGTATTTTGAAAATAATGTATTTTGGTCCCCTTTTTTAAATATTTCTGTAATATTTCCAATAAAAAAATCCAAACGTCATTTCAAATGACGATTTGAGTATATTTTTCTTTTCTTTCAGCTTTTCAACAGCTATTCTGCTCATCAACTCTTATCAAGTGTTGAAAGCATCTCTTTCCAAAAGGATAGCGAGTGAAGGACCTTATCAGTTTTTTGTTTTTTAACAAATTCAGATCCTACGTGCCAGTGACTTTGACTTGTTTGCATCAGTTGGTGGGCAGGATTCTTCACTCCATCAATAATTTAAAAGTTTCATATCGAGTTCCTCGGTGACGGAAGTAAGTGATTGCCAGTAACTTCAGTCGTGATTTTCAATGACTAATGAAGGAAATCTAGCGACAACGAAGCTTTCATTAATGTCTTCTGCAAGAATGTGAGCACGAACTGTATATGCTAAAAAGAAACTGAAGATGTATTTTTCAAATCAACATCTGCCACTGACGTGAGTTTCTCTTTGGTGCATGTTTTTCTCATGACTAGATACTACGATAAGCAATAGACTCGATAACACTTTCATTTTTTATGCATGCCCTTTGTTTTTTAAATCACTAGGTATTAGCAGTTCAAGGTCTTTCAACTTACCATTTGGGCTGTGTAGTCTTTTAACAAAATTCTGCATCACCCTTCAATAAATTTATTTTTTACCCACAATACCTGACGAAGTGAAACTTTTCGATGATGCGCTATATCAGAAATGAAAATTTTCATTGCTGGAGCCTCGCTTCCATTGTTAGCGCCCTGGTCAAGTTGCTGTTTGCTACTGAAACAGGAGACTGGCTGATATCCCGAGTGTTAAATTTCATCAGAATAGAGTCACACAATCACGGGTAATTCTCTGCAGTGATTTTTGATAGAGTAGCACGCTGTAACCTTCCATATTCATGTATATTTTTGGATTGCAAACTATTTTTCGAGTTCTAAGGTTGAGAATACCGAACAACTTAAGCTGTAATAGTAGTCTTTCTTAATTTTAAAGGTCCAGTAGTCGCTGGGCAGCGACTCACCAAACATATACAATAAAACTGCACTGCTTCAGCTATTCATTGTACAAACCCATTAATCTGCTCAAAATTAATTCTCCTGAGCCATCACCACTGTTTTGTATACTCTCCCCTGTAAATTCTGCGAGTCTTGGAAGGAATTTGTGTAAGTTGAATGAACTCCTATTATAGGTACTTCTTGTTTACTCACTGTATATTCTGCACCCAATAATCAGGTGATGGATAAATGTGGCAAGCCTATGATAAGCATCATGACTGGGGGTTGTGTTCTCTCAAGCAAATAAAGTGAGATCTGTGAAAGCGCACGCAGTCTCACACCAAGTGTGAAAATCTTGCACGTTTCGTTCCGTCTCGCTGATCCTCAGCGGCTGCCACGCTAATTGTCTCCCGCTGTGAGCGCTCCAGAAATTTCTGCTTCGAGCTTCTTTCAAATTTGCTGCACGTTCAGCACGCACTTCCATGCAAAGATGCCAAGATTTTATGTTGATTATGAATATGAAAATATTTTGGTACTCGTCTTACTCTTAACAGATGCGTTTGAGTACTAGTTTATTAAGAAAAGACGTACTTTCTAGTATATGAAAAGCTTGCAATATCTTCGAAAATTCTGGGGGTTTGTATATGGTTTTTAATATTATAAGATAATGTTTAATATTTAGTTTTGAAGTGTCATTTATAACGATAAAATTCCTTAAACTTTTATTTTCAAATTATTAGGTTTGCACTTAAGTTCCCACCATTTTTTTATTTAAATTAAGAAAAAACGGGGAACTTAGCTGCCAACTTAATGTTTCGGGAATCTCAAGATTTTCTTCATGTCTGGAAGCCCAACTCTGAAGAATTGGGCTGAGGGTGCGCCCCTGTCTCCCCTCCTCTCCCCCTGACATGGAACATGGACCTCGAGAGCGCGGAGGCCTTTATTGTTTTGGCCGACTTCGTGGTGTTCAGATTGAAGAAATTGAAGAATGAAGAAAATTTAGTTATGTTGGCTAAAAAATAGATTAAACAACACGCCTCGAGGAAACACAATTCACGCCCACCGTTCTTGCCGCTCTTGTGTATTATAATGGTACGCTTTCTCTTATTATTATCATCAAGAATTTCTTCTTGCGCCGATGTATTCGAGTTAAGTCTCCTCTTTAAAATTTAGTCTTCTCTCTATTTAGCTGCGTGTCGACATCACTCAAAAGTTATGTTTTTTCCTTGGTGGTGGAGCTCGTCTTTAGAGGAGTTTCTCTTCATTGGAGCGCGTATTATTTTCTTGACACGCCTTGGCTATCTTGAGTAAATTTAAAGTGCCAGACGAATGGGGTCATTGTTTCTTCTCAGGAAGGGAAGCTTGTAGACTAAGCGGAGTTTTGTTCAGTGAACTCGGGCTCTGGTCACGGCGGTCTCGCTGGAAGTCCTCGCGTGGTGTGAGTCTTGGCCTTCGCAAACACGCGATGATCAGGATGTGTGTTAGAAACCTCATCTTCGAGGCCCGTCGTAAAATTTGGCCACTTGTTCGGAAAATTTCTGGTTCAAGTTTAAGAAATGGAAGCTAATTCGACCTTAGGGTAATCGGGTGAACTGGTTCAAGTTTGGGAGAATAGGGTGAGCTGGTTTAAGCTGGAGAAAATGTGGTGAGCTGATTTAAGTTTGGGAGAATCGAGGAACTAGTTCAAGTTTAGGATTTTGGCATCTCAGAAACATCCTAGGATGGTTGCACAAGCCCTAGGAACAAAGTTAAACCTAGAACATCTAGAATCAGTAATACTTACTGTAGACTGTTGGTGGACTAGTAATGTAGCTTAGTTGCCCTTTTCTTTCTTTGTTATTTATTCTTCTCGAAGATCAGACAGGCGTTTTGTGGAACTTCTTTTATGTGTTTTATATTGTAATCATCTGCTTCATTTTTGTTTTTGTTTCATTCATTTGTTATCTGCCACCGTTAAAAACTTCTTTAGACAGATATGGTTGTTGTGCTGCACGCATAGTAGTAATCTTGAATGAGTTTTATCGCTAATTAACACATTTCCTGCGAAGTGACACACCGGTGAGTCACTCAGGTTAGGTTCTGTAATTTTTTCAAAGCTTTCTAGGGATTATATGTTCCAAGTAAAGATTTGCACCGGCTAGGCAATCGCAGGAAACGTGTTAAGTGCTATGAACAATGATGTAGGTTCAGAATACAAAAATAAATGTCCCTTCCATTTCACTTGATAAAATGACGCACGTATAGCAAGTGCAATTAAATTTCTAGATCAAACTCTCAAAATTAACTTTAAATTATAGCTGCAGACTTGCGTGAAAAAATTGACTTAAAAGCCATTTCACTCCATTGTTTGAGGGCGCCTCTAACTTGCGCAGGTCCTGGCATGGTAAAATTGAAGATCAGCCTTGCTTGCCTTGAACTTGTGAGGAATTATGTGCTAAGGTTTTTTTGTGCAACATCACATGCTCGTGAAATATGTCTTGGACTGAGTCAAATGCAGTGCAATTTAGGGAAGAAACATCACTGAGTTATCTCATAAATGCGAACTAGCGTCAACTAAATCATGATGAAACTGATCACTTCTGTAAAGCCGATTTCCAATTCCTACTGTAATATTTTTCTTCATCATTCATCATTATCATTCATTTTTCTTCATTTTTTATTCAGATTCAGCATGTTCACATTTCTTGACAATCTCGTGATAATTTGAATACTTAATGAGCTTAACTTTTTGGCTGCACATTTACTTCTTGTTTCAAGTTTTTTCGTTCATCGCTGCTGTTTATCGCTGCATTTATTATCAAAGCTATGTCTCTTCAACCCATGGTCCTGACTCACCGAGTCAAACTTGTGTCTGAAATTACGAAATTTCTTTAATTGAATGAAAACACTCGAGCTGGGCTAGACTTTGAGGCTTCGAAGAAAGCTAAAAAAGGCACGGACTGTCAATGTAAGATTTTGTAAAATTTTCGGATGATTTATCTCAGGCTTACCATGTACTATTACAGTATACGGTAAAATATATAAAACTGCGGGTTGAATATCAAAAGTTAAAACAAATTTGACTAATTATTACTGACCATTTTTTGAAGAGATTTCTCTGAAGTGTCATGCTGTATTTTATTAGCCAATGTTTCTCATGATGGAAAAAATGAGCGAGAAAGCAAAAATTCCTTGCTTGAACTATGGCGGCCATTTGTGCCCGGCGTGAGCCAGAGCGGCTTCCCGCTCCTGAAATTGCTGGGTTGATTTCAACTGCTTTTGCTTGATCATTTCGCCCTTAATTTATTCGAGTCACATTCCGACGGCGAGTTTTTACTTTTTCTCAAGCTGCCCTCGGCAGTGGGGCGTAGGGAGAGGGAACCTTTTTGATCCCCTCACGCCTTCTTTCAACTCCCCTCGGTTTAGGCTCATTGTTATGCGGATTAACGTTTTTCTTGTTCCTTGTATGGGCTTCATTACAAGATCTCACTCGCCGTTTGAGCGCCTCGTACGTTATTGTATCACCTTCCTCCTGACTTTTCTCCAGTTTGTCTAATCAATTCAAATTACTATGTATTGACTCAAACAATGAATAAAGTGTAAGATTTGATGACGCGCGTCACTTTTCATCTTTCGCTAAAAATGAGGTATTTGAGGGCCTTTGACGAACGGAAAATTAACTCATTGAGCAAAATAACTTGACCAAATAATTTAGGTATGGAAGTGCTTTCGCCAAGTAACTCGTTTTGTCAACTCAGGCTATTTCCAGACGATTAGAGCTCAAGTATGGTTTGCCATATGATGAACCATGTTATTAGGTTTTCATGCACTTTTTTGCATTATTTCGTGCAAGTACAAAATTTTGAAATACAAAATCTGTGTTAATTTATTCTTCTTTTTATCATTTTTAAGATAATTCAACGTTTTGCTAGGATACTCTACCTTCTAACATTATTCGAATTTTGGGAGCAATTAGTTGAATACTTTCATGGTTTGTTTCTTGCTGTACTAACTGAGTGCTGGTCTAAACAATAAATTTCCCTTGAGCTTTAAAAGAGGTCTTCTTTTTGTTTTTTCTCGGTTGAAAGGCACTATTTCTTCGCTGTATTTCATCTGACTCTGTCTTATTTCTATGCAGATTTTCAGCTTCGGTTTGTTTGCTTCTTAGTTCATTGCTTACTAGAACTAACCTTTCATCACGAACGCAATCCAAGTTTCTCGCTCTTCAAGGACCACAATAAACTATAAGTCTTGTAAAATACATGCGAAGAAAATAATTTCACACAATCGAGCTCGGGAGTGGCGCAACACAGATAATTTTGTTGTTCCGTCTCTTTTACTGCATCGCTTTAGCTATTTCTCTAATGAGAATCCATGACTTTATCAAATTGTTCTCATTTTTAGAATGGAGATTTCCATGCTCGTAATTTTATACGCTCTGTGGTGCTAGTCGTTAGACATTTACTTGCAAATTCTCTTGTTATCGCTGTTGATGTATATATGCATATACATTCCTATTTTTCCCACTTGCATTTTTCCATACATCGATCGTTTTCAAGCTCATGAGAATATCGTTTGTTCATTCTTCAATCTCGCTGTATTTTTTATCAAATTTAAAAGCTGAATATTCATCTTTCAGTCAGTAAATCAGTTTTGGAGACTAGTCCCATATTTTTTCCTTGAAAAAGTCAACCTTGCGCGCCTAGTCTCTATTTTTGTTCACATGGAAAAGTGGAGCTTTATACATCCTTTCAAAAATCTTTGTTCCCAATTCTTCGCCGCCACCGGGAAAGAACGAGTCACAAATTCTTGCTGTCATCATTTATTGCGTCTTTATTTGGAAGGGTCCTCTCTTTTGACGCTTGAGAGGGGATTTGGTTTCCCCTTTGCCGGATTAGGAGCCACATCCAAATGTATGGAAATGGCTAAATTTGGATGGATGTTCTGAATATTAAAGTCCCGTGCACTCTCCTCATATTTTATGAGCCACAAATCGAGCTACTTTGTCGGCGGTGACGATTTTTTTTCGGCTTAATGTTTATTCCTTCAGCTCCGTTCTTCTCATTGTTCTGTTGAGTGAATCTTGGATCGAGGAGAAAAAGTATTCACAGGATAAAATAAATACTAGATTTAATGATCATTTACCACGGTATCTTCAGATATGCGGTTTAACTCATTTTTTTATTGTTGTCTAATTGAACAGCTTTCAGCTTAGCTGTTGTTCCAGAATCAGTACCAAAATTCCGTTTGGAATTGAAAATAGAGTTCCAGATTTTTGAGCGATAAATATTCGTATTCATTCGTACATATACTAGGGTCTGTTTTATTATTTTGAGAGCAAGTCCTACAAAATAATCTAGATTGTCATGATGGTAGGGCAACCTCATCGACTCAAACTTATCTTCAATAGGAAAATTATATTCTTCTCCGGTCAGTTGGTATTTTATCGATAAATTTCTCCCTACATAATGTACTCGCACCTCTTAAAAATCTGCAAATCCATGCGTGGACGTCCGTGTGCCGTGCGGCACTACATGCTCTGTAGCCCAGCATTGATGTTCTCTTTGTTTTTCCGTTGATGGTGGAACTTCCTGCCAGTATTTTATCGTCATTTTGTGCCAGTTTTCAGAACATTACGATTTTTTCAATTATGCTTCATAAAACTATGATACATCACATGTTATGATGTTATTATTACTGATTTTAACATGCGTTTTATTCTGTTGCAGTTGGCGGCGGCTTCACATCGATAGGAGCCGAATCTCCCAAGCTCATAGAAATCACCGAAAAAGGTAAAGCTTAATTTGTAATTTTTTCTTCAGTACATTTCGTCATTATACTGTTATTTACTACTACATTCATCGGACACTGGGATAATTGAGATCAATGCTTTTTTATTGTCACTGATACAACTATTATCAGCCTAATTTTGATGTTGACTATCGCGTGTGTTTGGTATAATATTTAATGTCAACGTAGCTAAGGCGTTAAAATCAATTAAAGTCATTTCAAATAGGACAAAATACTAGCATATTAATCAATACCGACCTATTGCAGCTAATTATTTCTGTAGAAATTTACTTTATCAAGGTGCTACTGTTGTCTGGTCAGAGTAGACACTTTCTTTGTACGCGAACGGTACAATCAACGTCATAATTCAGCTATATATTTTCAAGTGTGGTTGCCATGTAAAAGTCTCACTCCCATCCCTAGTGATACTATAACTTACTAGACAGTTCCCGTGGAAATTCCACGATTTAGATTTGAGTAATTCAAAATCATTCTAAACATGAATTTATTGTGTTTTAAATGAATGTTTTTCATTATATACAGAACTTCTATTCTGTACCGTATTTACCAATAACATGGCCATGTAAGAGAAGGAAGGTAATACCAGAAAAAAATGTAGTGCTTTATAGTGATCAAGCGCCTTTGGTATCCACAATACAATGCTTGTAATACATGCATACCCGATCTGATTTCAATTCAATAATTTTTCTTCAGTAATAGATAGGAAGTAATGGAACGGATACACACAGATACAGAGAGACAGAGAGAGAGATGGAGATACATTGTCTATTATAGATATGTAGCGTTCTTATAGTATCATGTCCCCTTTGAAACATATTTTAATGCTCTGAGTGTACTGAAATCATGCAAAATAGTTTTTCGCTTTGGGGGAAGAATTTATTGCAGTTACAGATTTAGCATAATAATGAAATCTGCTACTAAATTGAGTGCCCATATCGACTAAATCCTAAAATTTGATTGTGCAACTGGAAATTTTACACACTCATGCGAGCACATCACGATTCAGCCCCCAAATCCTTCCTCTCCAGTTTTCTGTAAAGACTTCGATTAATTTGTGCTCGAAGTCAGCGAAGCCTTGGCCCTTCAGTCCTGCTCGTAAATGGCTTTTAGCTCAACGTTCTCTCCTCCTAATGAGAAATTTATCGGTCCCTTCACGTCGTTTGCGTCGATCTTCTGCCTTTATCGGACTGCTGTCTCCGACTGCGACCACTGCTCTGGACGACTGTTTTAGAGATCACCGTGTTTCGTTAGTCATTGTCTGAAAGCCTGGTAAGTCATTCAGCCACTGTTTAGTTCGTTATTGTTTGACTTTCTTCGAAATGAGACTCCAACCACTATCGCAAATCTTCATCACTGTTACGTGAATCACTGTCTTGGGATGATCCTGCCTACGACTCGGACTGCGAAGCTGTAAAATTTACATTACTTCCTTTAATTGTTTCTCCACTGATAGTGACACACTACTATCTTTTATTTGATTAATTGAAGTCGTCAACCGTCATTACTTCGTCAGTTATTTCAAAACTCTAATACTGTCGTACACTCATGTTGCATTTCCACGGTGTTGTTGCCCACGGTCCATTCTGTGATCTGGTGAGCAGCTCGCACTCACTCGGTGAAAGATGACTCGCTTTCAGTCAAAATACTTAGCTTGTCAATTTTCACCGTGCTTTTTGGGTGACTGCTGCAGTTGTTATTTTTCTGTGAGAATGTTGGCCCACTTATTTTCTTATCTTCATAAGAATGTCGATGAATGCTTCTTAATTTTAGGGCTTAGAGTATGATTTTCAGATTCACTATGTGGACGTATTATTATCCATTTTATTTCTATTTACCGTCTCATGAATCAAATATTTATTGTATGATAACTTGCATGCTATTATTTTGATCATGTATATGTTTTACACATAATTCAGTACGATTTCATCATATCTTATTTTTTAAATTACTGTAAATTGAACACAACTTATTTTATTAACTTTCTTCGTCCGGTTGTATTTTTTCTTTTTACAGCTACAAGATTTATCTTTGCATGAGATCTGAGCTTTGCTCTGCTCCACGAGCTTTGTGGACTTTCAGGACGAAGCTGATTGATATTGGTACTGCAAATACGATTCCTTGTGTGCGCATGATCTTTTTTTCTCTGTGTAAGCGCCGTCAAAAGGCCACGCAGCCTTCCGTGTCGGATGCCGTATACTTTTATTTTCGAATGAACTGAATTTGCCAGGCTTTCTGTGGAACGTTCTGCCCGCTGGCCTTGTCCTTTAGCGAGTTATTTGAACTAACAATTAGATTTTATCGTTTTCCTCGAACTCGCTGTAAAAACTGAAAGCGCTGTTTTCTGCGTAAATATTTTTTCATTCTAAAAGGCTTGGCGCAACGATCACGTGTTCTTTTAAGAGTGGAAGTGCATTCTACTCGTATAGTTGCAATTTTGCATCTAAACGATATGACTTAAATCATACATATCTTCCCATACATGTACGTGGCCGTTATGACTCAAAATGTAAATATTTCAGCTAACTTTAAAAATAGGTAAATATAGACATTTTTGCGAGGAAAATTACTCGGAGTATATCAAACGAGGCCTTCCCTTTTTATGAGAATGACCATGTACGCCCAAGTCAGGTTCTAGATCGGAAAACTACGTTTGCAATGATGGGTGGACGCTTATTTATGGTCTCAGAGGCGACACTTGGCGCCGCAAACGACTGGATTTATTAAAGCACATCCACAGACATGGGTCCCTTGTGGTATTTCATTGCTCATGATATTGCTAAGCTCTCATTGGCGATTCTGTTAATAATTCCAGCGGGGTGAGGGTTGCCCTCTTATTGAGGGCTCTAATGGCGCCGCTGACTAGGGTGACGAATGGACAGCAGCGCTATTGCGTCCTCGGTGACGGACTGCCTGACTGACTGCTCTCCCTGTCCTGTTCTATCCCGTGTTTCTGTGTCCTGGGAGATCGCATGTATGTATGCGTCTGCATGTTGGATGAATGCATGGGTTTGGTCTGGGGGAAGTGTATAGATTAGGAGTGGATGGGATGTATGGGTTTGAAGTACGAGGGAGTGTATGGGTTCGGAGTGGGAGGAATGTATAGGTTAGGAATGAGGATGAGTGTATGGGTTAGAAGTGTAGGGGGGATTATATGGGTTGTGAGTGGGGAAGAGTGTATGGGTAAGATGTGGGGGAAGTGTATAGGTTAGGAGTAAAGGGAATGTATGTTAGAAGTGTGGGGGATTAGAATAGAATAGAATATAGAATAGAATTAGGCTATAGGAACGATTATATGGGCTGAGACTGGGGAAAGAACATGGGTTAGGAATGAGAGAAGGAAGAGTGTATGGATTAGGAATTGGAGGAGTCAATCAACCGTTGGTTAGAAAGAATACATTGGAATGTATTGTATTCCTTCTAATGTATTAACTGTGATGTTGTAAAAATGTTTTGGCGTTTTTGTTGAATCAATATATTAGCCATAATTTTAGAGGCATGTACCAGATGGAATTTCAAGAAACATATTGTTGTAGTATTAGAAGTATAAACATGTCGTAACATTGGAGAAATGTGAACTGATTTGGGTACTGGAAGTTTGGGAATACGTTTCACTTAGCGGTAGAGGAATAAAAGATTTCTCCCGTAGGAATATACATATGTCGTAATATGAGGAATATTTAGTTGTAGTGTTGCTAGACTATATTAATTGCCGTTGGCATTAATCCTAGTGTCAGAATAACGAATTGGTGATGCTGTTGACAATGAATCTTGGTATTGGAATGACGTATTATTCTCTTATTGGGTCAGATTCTGGTATGGAACTACGTGTTCTTGTGTTGTATTGATCCTGGCGGAATATTCCATCAGTCATGGCACTGAAGGAATAAGGCATTGAGGTATGAGAGTGATGCATTGGTACGGAGGGAAGCTCTGTGCTGACAGCTGACCGACTCTATGGCGTCCGAAGCATTCGCGTCTAATTCGACAGAACCTGTGGGCTGTGGTGTCCAAGTTGTGTGGTACCTTGCTTTATTAATTGTTTCTCCATATAAATGATGTGTTGTTTGCCATCGTTTATTATTTGTTTAATCGAATTGTCTTCATGAAGGTTAAATTGATTTAATATTATATGTTTGTGTGTAACACGAGGCATCAAAATTTGATTACCGGGTGCACTTCTCACTGGAATTCACTGTGGAATCTTGCCTGAAGTATTCATGGAAATGATCCCTGCCTCGTAAATCTAACTTTTTCAAGTCGTATTCTAACCTTCAAAACAACTTTCAATCTTCATGTAGCCTTACTTTATGAGTACATAGACCATTTAGTATATCAAAAGCTTTAGAAACAAGGACCAATTTTGTAACCTTACAGCGTAGAAACACATCTTCTCGTGTCCTGCTGAGCCACCATCGAGAATGCATACGAGCGTCGCTATCGCACAGCTGCTCTTTTTCATGGAACACTTTATAGTGCAGCTCGGCGGTGAACTTTATGTTGTAACTTTTAAGTTTGGTCCGAGAAGTACCGCTCTCAAAGTTGTGTCGTCAGAAGCGATGCGAGTTTGTTAAGGACAATTTTAGTGGCATGGAGGCCTAAAGCCGTGCCAGCCGTGGAGGCCTCACACCCTGTCCCGTTGCTCAGTTTTGTAGTTTTGATGCAGTAAGTCTTCCCGCATGATTCTTTTTTTGAATTTTTTTATAACTGTGCTGTTTCATATTTGCGCCATTTTCTAATTGTATCGTTCCATAATTGTGCTATTTCCAAATCGCGCTATTTACCTATTGAATAGTTTTCATGATATTTGTCGCTTATTTTTATGAGTCTTCATGTACGAGGATATAGTTTTTCGTTTTTCTTTGCTGTCATGTTCAATAAATTCACATTTTATCATTAAGAATTTTGCTGTCCAAATTCGTTTCAATACTTTTGCTCACTTCAATGTAGTTTTTTCGGTTATTTAATATCAGGCCTTGAAATATTTTTTTTTTCACAAACTTGCTCATTTTTTGAGTTTGCTGCCCATTCCAATGTTACTTGGACTTCGTTTGATGTCATATTATTTCTCATGTTTTCTGATATTCAGCATGTTTTTCCCTTTGATTTAATCGCGTTTTTATATCACGTGAGGCCTATCATGCTGTTTTGCAGATTTACTGACTTATTCATTTCGATTCATTTTTAATTTATTTTTGCAACGTTAGGCTATACGTGTTCCTTTCATTTATGCAGAAAAAACTTTTTTCTTCTGTCCGAGTATTTTGAAGTGTTCTAGTTTCTTACTTTTCTGTTAATTTTCTAGAGCGGTACTTACTAATAAAACCTTCCCGTCAAATTCCATTATTTTTCTGATTGCCTCATTTCTGATCTCTCTCAATCCTCTAAAACGGATTTTCGGCATGAGTTAACATGTCTGAAACCTCTCTGCTATTCCTACAATAAACTACCCCACAATTCATTTGATTTGAACTCGAGACTATTGCTTGAAATCGCTTTATGGGTGCACGTTAACTTCTCGTACGCAGTATACCGTGTGCACAGTTTTTGCCAAGCAGAACTTCTAGCTCTTGCTTTTTTTCTAACGTTATGACGTGAAAATGTTTTTTTTCGAATTGAACCAATTGAAATCATCGAGTTTTTTATTTATTATTTAATCTATCTTTAGTTAAAAAATATTTTTACAGGTCGTAGCACATTTATTGCTTGCTCTTTCTGAAAACGTTGCAATTTTGTAAATGACTAGTGTTTTTTATGTCTTGCTGCTATTAAACCATTTTTATTTTTTATTTGTTATTTTTTAGTTTGTTTTTAAGTTGGAAAGTCTTTATATTATACGATTTATTCATTTTAACATTACTCCTGGCTTTTTTTATCCAGTAAGGTTAGTAGAAAAGTCATACCTCGCTACATGCTAAAAAAAACTTTCTGTGACATGTCTTATTATGTTTCACGTTTTTTTTACCAGATTCGCTGTTACGTCGTTGCTCTTCTTTGGGAAAGATTTTTAGCCTTCTCTCAGCGTTGTATCCGTCATTTTCGAGTAAAAAATCTCTCCCATACATCTATGCATTTGTTTCCTATTATTCATCTTTCATTTTTCCATTTAGTGTGTTCATTTTCTTTCCTTCCATTTAATTCGTTGTACAAATTATTAATAATTTCAATCCCATCTGTATTTCTATTCGTAAAGTGTTTTTATTTCGTTCAGGCTACTACAGTTTCCTGGTAATGAAGCTTCTTTTTGCACGTTGCCCAGCTGTCTTCCTTATGTCGTTTGGTTCCCTTCTGGTCATGTTGATCCCGAGTGTCGAGTGTCGTTCGATCATTCCCCTCACACCTCTACCCTTGTTTCGTCTCCCTCGAGTGATGCTGGTCATCCTGTCGCCTTCATCAGTACACGTATCGCTACTCCGTAATCATGGGTGCTGAACCGAGGTGGCCGCAGTGCAAGGCCATCCCCTGCATCTGGCGCTCTTATCGATATCGGGCGTCATACGAGCCGCCATCTCCGAACTCTTGCCCAACCGGTCCACACCTGGCAACGCTACTGCTGTCTTTGCTCTAGTAAATGCGAAGTGTTGTTTGAAATTTCTAAGGTTTCTAATTGAATGGTGAAGGAACGTGAGGGTGTTGCATAAACATGCCGTTCGTCATCGATATCGAGCAATCATCGGCAAGGTCTCGCCTTGCTACCTCTACATCAGGTCGTGGGCGAGTGCTTCTGATACGCCTGTCAACTACATTTAGATAGCTAGTGAAAATTGTATTGAACCTGCACTTCGAAAAGACGAAGAACCAATTTATGCCAGTGTTGTGTCCAATCTAAAATGAGTAACAGAATAGGCCTTGTTGGTGAATGTCCTTTAAGCGGCCGAGCCAACCGCCGCTGTGGTTTATTGTTTTGCGTCTTGTACGCTCTGGAAGGTCTTGCTGAATAATAGAAAATATGTATTATTTCATGCATTTAGTTGCATGTGGAATTCACACATACGTTAAGTATGTGGCTGGCTTCTTGTATTATCTCCTTGCCATCTTAGGCTACGTATGTATTGAGATCTTAACAAGATCTGTGAATTCACTGGCAGCAGTAAGGTTTGCTCTAGAGTATTGTATTACCTATAAAACTCAGTAAAATATGGTTACATAATACCACGATTTCATAGTATAATGATTCCAGCATTAAATGATAACATAATATATTTTAATATTACAGGTCCTGCTAAATAGCTACATTTCCTTTATTGCCAACCGTGAAGTAAGCAAATCACAGATGTTTATGATACGTTCTATGCATGTTATGAAAGGCATCCTTTCAACAGCTTATTCATAATTCAAAGCGATTGCCCTGTCTAAACGAGACGTGTACTGTTCGATAAAAAATTCTATATGGAGCTTCAGAGGCATGATGTTCATTGTTTGAGTTAGACTTCCACGCACAACCCAATTGATCGACCGTTTGTGAATGGCGATTCTTTTCAATTGACACATCTTTATTCGTGTGGAGGGAATTGAAATCGCTTTCAGATAACAAAATGCAGCTTTGATTTAGTGTTAATAACAACACAGGGATAATCGAATTTTTCATTCATTTATAAAGATTTCTCTGATGTAGTTAACCATGGGATTGCTCATTCAGTATTTTCACACAGCTAATTGCAATGAACTCGTTGCAGCTTAAATATGGGGAGTGTATGTCCTTTATTACCATTTTGCCCGATGAAAGAGCTCTTGTTGTGCTTCTGTAGCTTTTTGGCATCGAGTTATTGGATTTTAACAGGTCCCTTGCCAGTTATACGACGTCATTCTATTACAAACAACCACTCTCTCCCTTGCGTGCCGTCTGCGTTATTTGCTTGCTTGTCATAGGGGACAGTGCCCTCTTTCTCTCAACTGTGGCTCATAAAATGGTTGTTACGCTAGTACTTCCTGTAAAAACTACGAGTTCTACCGAGTTAACTACGATCATAATGTTTCATATTCCATAAAGTTGTACTCAGTTAAAAACTTCTGCTAATAAAATCCCTAATTTTTGTTTTATTTTGATAGACCGCTAATTTGTTGTGCATATGAAACATTTTTATGTTTATGGACCGTTGAATTTGTTCGTTTCTGTGAAATTTTGTTCTTGGTTGAAACTCTTTTTGTTCACCGAGCACATCACACGTGTATTGATCCTAACAAATGCAGTTCTATTTTGTCACCCGTTAAGTTCTTGGTCCACTTTAACTATTATATGTCTCATGAGCAATAGAAAAATTCTTTACAATTAAAAACAACAAAATTGTTCTTTTGAGAATAAAGATCTGACATTTCTTATTAACACAAGGTAAACTAATTAGTGATGTTGTAAATTGAACTTCTGTTTAGCTTCGTAAAACAAACAATGTATTATATTGTGTTTATTACCTAAGTTTTGTGTTAAAAGTGCCGAACGTTTTCCATTAAATATGCACATGAATGACAACGAAAAGTTAGCTTGCGAATAATTTTTAGCGTGACAATAGGGGGATCTTGTTAAGATAAAGTAGTGTTCTCTGCTGAAGCATTACCAATGTAGAAGCTTCATCATCATGCACACGAGAAAATAACTTCTCTCTAGCGTACTGCTGACACTGAGCTGATGGCAAACTTCCTGCCAACTTACTACCGCCTATACATCGTTGCTCGGAAGAGTTTCATAGAGAGCTAGCTTGTGTGGCATCACAGCTTATGCCTTGTGAACTATAACTCTGGCTCGTGTGTTCTGATCTATAGCCTCGTCTTCTGAAGATCCTTCTTCTTATTCGCCCCACACATCTCACTGAGCTCTAATTGCGCAATGTTCTGCTCAAATTGAATAAAAGCTCGCCTTCTCTTCCGCCAACCCTGCGCTAAGAGACCAGGCCATCGTCCCCACATGAATGCCAAGTCCTAAAACTTGAAGATTTCGCAGTTTTCCGTCCGTTTTGGCATTTGATGATAATAAATCTGATGTTCGTACATTACAATGAGGTTTGTGTCATAGATCAGCCTTTCTTGACTTCTTGTACCTGTATATTGCTACGTGTGGCCACATGTGTCTGATAAGACTCAGAAAAGGGAGTAGTTTATGAGTGTTTTTTTTTTCGAAAAAAATTCACTATTTCACATGCAAACTCATATAGACTTAGCCAATTCAACTAAATTGATTCCTGGTATCATTTTAATTATTCGAACATTAGACCATGATCAATCTTTTGTTGTATGTTTTCCAATAAAACACCCATAATTATGTTCGTCAAACATCTTGTGTTTGTGAATGATTTCAATCTTTATTTTGAAGTTCCCAAATTATTGTTTCACAGTTTTGTTCGTAAAACGAAGGGGCTTGCTTGTTCTGACTTGACCTTTGCAGTTCTTTCATTTTTTATTTAATACAATTTTCAACAGTCTGAGTCACAAAATATGTCTCGGGTGTTTTAGCTCTTACAAGAGGGATATTGGTATATATATTTTTATATTATCTTGTCTCATACCTGGCAAAGGGTAGCTCCCTCAACTCCCATGTGTGGTATGGTTTTAACTACATTTTTGTAGTTAAATTGGAAAGTATTCCTTCGGCACTTTAAATGAATTGGAAAGTATTCCTTCGGCACTTTAATTCGAACCGTGACGATGTCACCTCCATTGAACGGGACCGTTTTTCGCATCATTTTTTGTGTGGGCTTCTGTAGAAGCTCCAGAAGAAGAATGGCTTGAGCACCGTCGCTGCTCGTTGATATCATACTGACCCTCTACCAGTAAACCCATTAATCTCACACCATTGAAATTCTTCACTACCTTCGCCGCGGTCTGCAATCGATGCGAGAGGGAGCAGGGCTTCTAAGGAGATGTACCAAAGAACCTCGATGCTCGAAATTAATGTGATGCCATGAAACGAACCGTTCCTGTTCAACCAACGAGGACCAGAAGCGTTCCGAATAGAATCTTTGGAATTGGTACAAGTCAGGCACCGCCTCGGGACAAGAAGCAGTCGTGGTCCAGTTAATATTGGCCGTCAGTCAGAAGTATGTTTGGTCAACCGTACCAGTCAATAATAACAGTCTAATCCAATTTATATTGCGCCAGTTGATCCTCTCGATGGAAGTGACTAATGTCATGTGTTCGATGGCTTCAAAATTATGGGGAATGATATATAAAGAAAAGATATAGATTTATGCAAAGAATCCAATGGTTTAAAATGCTGACAAACCAGCACAATATGGTCTATGAGTGACCAACATTTGAAACTCGCAGTGCAGTAATTTCACGGTATGTGATGTTTTCGAATTCGGTAAACGACCCACAGCGGTGAAGCAATCTCAGCCATAGTCGCTATTGGAGGGCTGGCAGCTTGCGTAATATTGTGGCGCGCCTAAATTGGTGTACAGGCAATTCCTGCAGTAGTGTGTTTTACAATTATTAAACCTAATCTAGAGTTTCGATATGTATACATTAAATCTTTTTACATACTCCTACTTATATTTTCCCCCAGAATTTAATATTCTAACTAATTTTACCGCCTCACCTTCGTGCCAAACAACTCGGTGGAGTTCCAATTTTGCGGGGACACCAAGTTTGGCGCAAGACCGGCCTGTTCTTTCATGGCCTACCAGAATGAGGGCTGCATCTATCGATGTTCTATTGGTATTTGGGCGCAGCAGGCCACTCATGATCAGCGCTCCGTTTTCCGTTGTTGCTTTCGTGTCTGACGATTGCTTATTGGTCTTGGGCGAGGGACGCGGTAAATTCTTCCTTGCCTCAGCCCGCAACTAATTCTTGTCGTCCCAAAAGTCTCTCTCTTGACCAACATTACTTGCTCCGCGATATTGTCCTCAAACAAAATTTCTCTCCCGTCACCCGAATTAATTTTCGCTGTCGGCGTTGGACGCTTGACACAATTTTTTGCAATCCAGGCCATTTTTTCTCGAAAATTATATTGTCTCCATTATTGAATTTGTGCTGGAATTTATTTTTCTCTGAATACTTTATTTTGTGGCAACTTTTACTTCCAACTAGAAACCTGGAAGGTAAAATTTTACGAAAGCAACCTTGGTGCTAAATTACTTTTATTGGAAAGAAAATCTTATTCATAAACTCAGTCGTGGATTTTTTTTTAATTTTTCTTCTTGTCTGGAAATCTAAATATTCTCTAGAATCAATTTTTTATTTAATCCAGATTGTCTACATGCTGGATTCTTGTGCCAGTGATATTTTACTGTCAGTTTTGTGTTGAAATATGTACATATGTTTCTGTTAAAATGTCTAGGTTTCTGCTAAAATTTCTATATGTTTATCTATAAGATGTGTTTTTACGTACATGAAATTTTTTGTACATATACTGCTCATGCTTATCAATTCATTCTGCGTTTTATAAAATTCTACACAGGCCTAATCCTGCATCTTTATTCTTTAGTTCGAACGTACAATTAAATATCTTGATAACTATCATTATTTCTGTGTTCATGACTGGAGCTCATAAACTACCATTGTACGAACTCTATCTGATGCATAGTAACCGTGTTGTCCTTTAGTTAGTTGTTGCTTTGTTCCAGCCCTGTGATCTATTCTGAATACTGGGGGCTCGACAGCACGATTCTCAGGCAGGTGTTCTATTTTTAATGCTCACGCTTTAATTTTGATGTTCACTGCATTGTCATTCCGAGCGAACGTTTGAATGCGCCATTTGGAAAAGTCAGTGTTGTGACTCTCTATTAAAGCTTTCATGATGCTTGGCGGCGTGACCTGACTCTGCTCTTTATTCATTTGTTTCATGAGTTTTCTCCGTTACCTATGACGAGCGTGAATCTTGTATTGAAGTTTTAATCCAGGTACCTTCCTGCAGGGTACGAAAATACTGTTCTTTTAAAATTCATCTCCTTAATATTGTATATGACTTTTCGTGAGCTCAAAAGGTCAGGTTACCTTTTACGGTGCTTCATGTTGAAATGTTGAGCGATATTTTGTGCTCAGGTTAGCGTAGGTTTACTTATCTGTTTTTTATACATATATTTTCAGTTGGTTTTCTTATAAAGGGAACAAATTTCAGTTATCGGAGTTCTCAGTTAGCACTTAATTATTTGTCGCGAAGAATGTTCAACTTTCTACATAGCTTATTTTCGTTGATATCATATCGATCACCGTAACTCATACTGAATCTTTAACATTTGATACTATTATGAAAGTTCAGCAGTCGTCTTCCGTCATTTTTGACAATTTCAACTCCACTAGAAATGCTCGGTTTTTATTCAGCCTGTCATTCTTTTATCGATAATTCTGATGTACATTGCCGGTGCTTCTTTTTTGTTTCTGTGAGTTTTACTCATAGTAAGGCGTTGTGCTTGCGTTTGAGTTAGTGACTCACAAAACTGACCTGAAAAAGTATTGAGCTGTCAACATAAATAAATTGTTCAGTTATGATTCTGTTCATTGGTGGGATTCTGTATTGAAAAATGACCGTGAATTGCATGTTATTCGGTTTGAACGATTTTCATTACTATGAATAATAATGTCTTTTGCTAGGAGACTTTATGAACTGAAGACCGTAATTTACTGACATTGTCCAACTTGCAGGGACAGGAGACTTTCATGCGCTAAGCTGAAACTTCTATTCAGATCCCGTGTAACTTCAGCGTCATGTCTGCATAATTTTTGCTCATCTTTCCTAATTTTACGTTGAATATTACTGCAAATCACGATTAAGTCGGAAACATTTTAAGCTGAATATCAAGATTGTAAAACGCGTTGATCTAATAATGTAATGTAAGGAACAGCTAAACCGAGGGAGGTGAGAAGCGTCTCTTTCTGTTGGTGGGTTTCTCGCATAACTCAACTGTCCCTCTGAGAGTAATAATAGCTAGGTGCCTTATAATTGCTACCATGATGCGCTTCTTAATATAATGATGACGTGGTTGTGTCATTTCATTGTTTAAGATTAATACAACTTGTCGTTTCATTGTTTAGCATTGATACAACTTGCTTATTTTTGTAGAGTTGTTATTCCGCGAGGAAAAATAGATTTCCTGGTGTATAGCGAGTTTACAGTAGACAAGAAAAATCCGAGGCAAGCTCCTCTCGTTCGTATGGATATGTACACAGTTCGCAATTTTCAAAGAGAGAATTTTTCGTAGAGCTGGATCTCGGGAGCGAGGGACTTTGTTAAATGCATAGCATTGCGTTGAAAAACTGCTTGGGATAAAATGTACGTCAGCTTGACTGCGTTGAATAGACTTGACGTTGCTAATTGGCTCGTGTTTTCCTGTTCTGGTATATTGTTCGAAAATGCTACGCGTCTTTTTAATAGGCAAAGAAAGGTAAAATAAATTTTGAATATCAATGCAAACTTCTCATGGAATTAAATTTCACCAGAAAGATGTTGAAATAGTAAGATTTTCCATTACTGAAGTAGTGTGTATCGTTTGTAAAAATTAATGTCCTATCATTTGAATAATAAATCCGCTGGGTAAATGAAAACGCTCTAGTTATCGGATTACGACAAATTGATTTCTCAGCGGTAGTATCTTGGAATTAAAGCAAAGGTTGACTCAATGTACGTGCTGTTGTAAGTTATGATGATGAATCACTCCAGTATGTGCACTAAGCTCTAGAAACAAAGGTGAAGAAATTTTGAATCTTGATTAAGCTTTTATGTTGATGTTAGTGCCATAGCTAAAACCTCATCAATTACAAAATGCACTTCAACAGTTTGTATTATGCTTACGGATGTCTAAAATCCATTCAGTGAAGTCCTAAAAGATCTTATACTTTTATCCACGTGCTTAAAACTCTTCTCAAGCCGAACCTCTGCAGATGACATTGTGTCTGTGTTGAAATTGCGCTTCAGCAATCGATGTACAATCGCCCTATGAGGCATTCAAAAAAACATTCCGTAAGGGTTTCTGGAAAATCTCTTCTTCTGCCTTGCATTCATTAAGATTTGTTAACGTCTTATATAAGTAACCAGTGTAAATAATTTGGCAGTTTCCTTTGGAATTCTACTGAACGAAATTCTGACTTGTTTATTAATGTATCGTTGAATATTCATTTGGGGAACAATAATGTAATTTTACGTAAAACTAATCATTGATACCTGCAGTACCATTGTTAATATGTTATCACAATTTAATAAGGATATTAACATCAAGTTATTACTTCATTCTCCGTTCATGCATCATTACTGTCCTTGACTGGGAGCTACAACACTCCCTAATTGACCCAAAATATTGAAGGGGGTTCTAATTATTACATTATAATTTATCTGACTTATTACTAATCTCTGGCCCTAACTTCAAATGTCAAATTTCAAAACTGATCTTGCTTGTTCTTCATGGTACTATGTCTAGCTTCACGATCAGTTCTCAGCCAGCATTGTACCTCCCCAACTGCAGTGAGCAGAACGCCCTCAGATCATCCTCACACTCCCCTCACAGCACTAGCTGTAATGACGCCTTCAGATTTATCATAATAACCCCGGCCTCGCCCCTTGATTTATCATGGTCCGCTTCCGCAGCAGTGGCAGGCTGAGTCATTTGCAGCCGCGCGGCTTCGAATTTCCGCTACAAATGTGTTTTTTCCTTGAATTTCTCGTCTATTGCTTACGTAATTTTCGTTAACGTGTTACATATTATCGTGCTATGCTAACATCTAGTCTGTTCATCACCTCATGATTTTTTTTTTCTGAGGAAGACTGAAATGGGGCGCTTAGATTTTTAGTAAATTTCGCTATTGCATTTTTTTATTTGAAGGAGCTGTACTCATTTCTGTTCAATACAGATATGAAAATCTGTGGCATAAATGATCAAATTATCATATTATTGCGAGAAAACATTTTCACTGAACTATTTTTAAGCCTTCGTAGACGTACAGTAATCATAACAATTCGAGTTGTTTAAGACACTATTATTTCTTCCTAAGTTTTAGACTACTGAAGAGTTGAGACTTACTTTGGGGAGTTTCGATTAGTTTCATTTTTCAGTTTTTTGTTTTGTATTGGATTTTTTTTTCTTGATTCTTTGTTCCAAGAGCTAAATGTATCGTGTCGCGCGTAAGATTTTCAGGTTGTGTGCGTTACGAGCGCTAAAGACTTGCGTATTTTGTTGCCAAGTTTGGAGCTGAGATCATCGAGCCTCTGTCGCAGTGTTCGGGTGTTGGCCTCATTGTTTAATGAGTAACTTTAATCTGCCACAAAGTTCACTCATAAACTCTTTAAACAAGTAACTCACTTGCCCAAGTTTAGATGAAGTCGGAAGTAGCTGCAGAGATGCCACGCGACGCTGTGTGCGCTGTAACCTGCAGCTCATTGGCTCACTTTTGCATCGCATCTTACGAAGTGTATGTTCAGGGTTGGCTGTCATTGACTTCATTACGTTGCTCTGCAGTGCGGCACGTACGCAATTTTAGGAGCTATGCTATCGATGTGTATGTGCAATACTTATTCAACAGAAAGAAGCAAATACAATTAAAATATAAGCAGCCAGGCTTCTTGAGTAACTACACACATGTCTTCGACACATGTGTGCAGACACATGCCTTCGACGAGCATTGATTTTACATATCGATCTGCATCTCCATCACGTAACATTTCTTGAAGCAAATATGCCTTGAGTTCCTTGAGTTTCAATTCCTGAATATCATATTGATTATAGAAATATTCTATCAGAAGACGTAAATTTATTTCTTGTAATTTCCATTTTTTCATACGTAGTGTAGCTCTAATTTTAGCTATAACGATATGGACGATGTGTTAGCGCTCATCTTTAAATTGAAAAGATTTTCTTTATTTGTAGACCTGCTTGCCCTGTTTTTGTTCGTCTATGTATTTCTTTTTAATGAGCTTTGTGTTATATCATTGTTAAAAAATTATATTGGATCAATATCTTCTGAATGATGTATTGTTGCTTCATTCCTGTTTTTTTACCCTCTTGGTTGCACATTTTCTGAGCTAGATTTACCGAACTAGGAAGCGTATCTTTAATTTATTTCTCGGTCCTTGGTGTCGAAATGAAGGCAATTTTATTTTGAGCGTCTGCGATCACGTAAGAGAATTCGATAATCAAGACCTTTGATGCCATCCGCAGAATTTGTGCAAGTAATTTCAGAAATGTGAACTTTCCTTTTATTATTTAGCTCTTTGTGTAGCAGGTCTCCATACGATATTATTTGTTACATCTGAAGGTATAATTTGAGCCCATAGCGCATACGGTCATCTGAATCCTTTTATTTCCAACTTCATCTAGAATATGTTTCGGAATAACTGGCATCAATTTGAAGCGCAGCGTTTGAACTGTGGACTTAGATACGGGAGGATATTTGCCAATTACTCTTCGCTTCAGGCGGCCGCGCACCAGTGGCGTTGTATATTGCAAGCTGTGCCTCAGTCGATATGAAGATTCCTTGTCGACCTGTCAAGGGCTGTGAATTATTCATCCGACTGCCACTCTTACTGCAGACCTGACTTGGCTGCTGCAGAGTCGCCGATCGAGCTATCATTTGACGCCCCTGACGGCTTCTTATTAGGAAGCAAATTCAATTCTCCTGAGAGTGATAGTCTGTCTCAGGTCGGACTGCCTTCGCCTTCCGATCTGTGGCCAGTTTTGCACTGGAAGCAAAGATACTGACTTCGTTTAATTCCAGTCGTGCGTTGCCGATACGGACTGGGTTAAAACGCACGTTCCTACTTCGGAAATTATAACGCGTGGCCGAGTCCAGCGACAGCCTCTTTGCAGCTACGTGAGTGTAACTATTTTTGTGAGGTTATTTTTCATGTGGAAATGTAAGGTGGGGAAATATCAGTGCACATGCTATTGCAGTAACTGATCATGTTTTGTTTCCTTGACTGGTATTCTTCACACATAAATAACACGCATATGTGTTCAGGATGGTCATTTGTACTGAAAAACTTTTTCATTTAGATTTGCTCTTTTTATGATCAAAAGTTTCACTCAAAACTGTAGCAGAGTCGGTACCACGTGTGTTCTTGTGTTCGTGTTTCAGTGATGTGTTGTGGTCGGGATACTTGTGTTTATCTGCAGAGCAGTCGTTCATTTTGTACTTGATGGCTAGCATAGCCTTGCTCGTGTTATATTGAGAGGATACTATCACATAAACACGTTAGTGGTGAACTTAAAAATATGTAAATTTTCTCAATGTTCAGCATTTTTGAATGTTAGTAGTCAGTAGTAGGCCTTGAAATCTCAAAGAATCAATTTGAGGAAGAAGTTTCTAATTACGAAAAATCCATAGCGAGTTTGATCTTTCCTATTACTCAAATTGTAATTGAAAGAATTGAGCTTGTCAAAAAATTGTCGTTCTAAGGGAGACACGAGTTCCGTGTGTTGGTGGTGCGTGCTGTGCGCTCCTGAGCTTTATTTAGTTAGCATTTTAAGTCACAGAGCCTCGACTTGCGACTCCTCACTCAAAACTTCGCTGAAAACGTCTTCGATTTCGAAAATAAAATGATTGACTCAATTTCTTAATTCCTTGAGACTTCAATAGTATATTCGATTGCCTTCTTTTTTCAGTGAGAATTTAATCAGTTTTTCATTTTTTCTTGTTTTGAGGCGCGGCTGAATTGTTTTATTTCATGTAAGCAAACTAAACAAAGGTTTTGCAGGGTTTCTTATTGTTTATCCGTTCCTGTGTATAAATTGTTGACTGTAAGGCTTCATTGGGGCTGCTAAATTAGTGATTTTTTCTCTCTGTCGTGCTTGTCAAATTAGCTGTCCATTTATAGTCGATATTGTGAACGGTATGTGAATAAAGTATTTTGACTTCGGTATATTTTCAATGATATACATCACTTTTTCATTATTAGAATATCATTTTTTGAATCGTTAAACATAATTGAACAAAATTCAGACATCACTAATCGTTTACGATATAATTCACATATTTTTCACATTTAATGCTTGTTTCAGATAAAGATAATATTCATGGAGTGTATTATTACAGTCGTTTTTAAAATTTATTTTTTATTCAAAAATCGTAAAACTGTTCCAACGAGGCGATGAATCTCAAATGCACGCTTCAAGATCACTCACTATTCGGCTTCAGAGATTGGAAATGGGCCACCGTGCGGCCTATCCATCTAGATGGGGCCTTGTCCCTGACACCACCCTGCTCTCCAGCCCTCGGGGACAGGCCCATAACGTTGTGAGCTCCCCAGCAGAGGCCGCCGCGCCCCAGGCCCCTTTCAAGCGCCCCAGCTTGCACTTAATGAAGCAATATCGTGAAATAAATTGCCCTCTCTGCTGATGGAGGTCTTGTGGTACCACTTCATCTCTGCCCTCTGCGCCTCCTGAAGGCATCGACTTGGGATAACAAAGTTTTACTGTCGAAACCGCGATTTGGCGCTCGTACAATTTAATTTAATCTGTAAAATTTAACTTCGTGGCGCGTTCTAAATTACTGCACGTTTGAGGCAGCAACGAGCTCCAGTGTGAAGTACGAGTGATTACTGTAGATTTTCTGACGAAAATTTCAAAGCGTGTTCTTGTTTAGTAGAGAATATAATAATATCGTTCTGTGAAACGATAATTCTTCTTAGAATAGTAGAATTACATGAATTATATACAGAAAAAGTTTAAACGATTATTCTAACTATACTATCGTAACACCACGCCTCAACTGTGCATTCTATACTTTATATCCACTTAAAATATAAGTGAAATAATAATGTCATTGGAAATTCTGCGGTATAGATATAATTGTTGAGATGAACCGCCCAGAGCGATTCAGGCAGCCTTGAGGGAATATTAATTTTTTGCGCTAGGTTCGTGTAAAAATCTCACGATTGTTTCCTACACTCAAGGATGGAATGTAGCCGTGCTTCACGTTAAGCTTCACTCAGAATGCCCTTCCACTACTCTCTCATGTCGAGCAGCTCGTGGAAATGCTATAGTAGGAGATACTGCGTGTAGACTTGGTACGTGTGATGAGCTGAATTCTCATCAGACTTGTAAATTGACCAGACTCAATCCTAATTTAATCAAGTATTTTTGAGCAGATTGAATGTCTTTAGTGAGTTGACTGGTTTTCATTATGTAAACTTGATTGTGTATGTTTTCTTACACTTCTCAAAGATTGTTACTATTTTTATGCGCTTGTTGTGTGCATGATACCCCATCTGATTAGGAGTTATGTTCTAATTCAAAAGAAGATTTTGAGCAGGGTATTCGGTTTTATCTTCCTAATTCTCATGAGCCTGATCCTCAGCGTAGTACTCTCTGAATATTTGTATAAATATTATCATCAATCATGTTCAAACAACAACAAGAAAGGAATAAATAAAACAAAGAAGAAACCTCCAAAATCCCTGGTATGTTCATGAGCACATTACGACTCTAAAATATTGCTGTCTTCTTCAGTTGCTTTGTTGAGGGGAGCGGACCACAGCAAGACTGGGTCATAAATTACAGTTTGAAGTGCTGAGGACGATGGCTTCATGAGGTGTAAAACTCGGCTGGAGAGGGGCGAGTCGGTCCGTCTTAGTGCGTACCCGGGTCTGTTTTCTCTCCGCAGGGCTGAATGTTGTGCTCGGACAGTGAGGATTAGCGCGTGTCGTCTTTTGAGACCTGAATGTTGTGCTCGGACAGTGAGAATTAGCGCGTGTCGTCTTTTGAGACCTGAATGTTGTGCTCGGACAGTGAGGATCAGCGCGTGTCGTCTTTTGAGACCGGAATGTTGTGCTCGGACAGTGAGAATTAGCGCGTGTCGTGTTTGGGCAGCTGAATAGCGTACTAGCCAGTCAGAATCAACGCGTACTGTACCTGTTAACCTGATGTCACCTTCAACCGAAGAGAATACAAGATGTTAACCATCAGTTTGAGACCGCGTTTTAGTTATGCGAGGCTGTTCGTGAGCTTAACCTGCAATATTATATTTTGGAAGGGCTGTCGCGCGAAGTGACAAGTAATACAAAATTCTCAGTCATTTATGTCTTCGGTCATTACGCATAGTACGCGATAATGGCGAGCAATACGCGGTTCATTCTCAGTCTGCTTTGTCAGTTATTGTAGGGTAAATTGGATTTAGATTACCGTGTTTGTGTGGCAAATTCATACTCTCGGTGAACGGTAATCCTCGTGTAAGTTAAGGTAGTTCCTCTTGTACTGTACCTGACTGAATAAGTATTGTGCTGTCATCGCTTGGTAAAGAATAATTAGTGTGCATGTTCTGGCTAGTGTGATAATAGTTGCACTGTCCTTCATAGAGAAATGATGCACCTTGTGTGCAGCGCTGGGTGTTATGAATCCTACGGTTAGGGTGAGAAATGCTATGGATGCCTGGATACAGACTTTTCGTTTCAACATAAAAACAGCAAAAGGTAAACAATCTTTTCCTTAAAATTCATTTGCAGTTTATATTAATGTAAGAAAAAAGTGTCTCTAGATTAGCGTTTTTGTATAACAAAATTGTAATGATAAGGTAAATATTTCTGGCAAACAAAGATTTTATCATGAAATACTGTGCATGTTCACATACGTTAATACTGCTAAGAAAGTTCATTGGGATCAGATGTTCACAGGTAATTGCATTTTGTTTCGCTGATTCGTTAGCAACATTTGCAGTGAGTGCAATATTATTTTGTCCGTAATTTTTAACGTAATATTTTGTAGCTAAATAAAATAGAAAAGAGGAATTCGCATGAAAAGTATTAGTTTTAAGTTAGATTTTTTGATTTTACACTAAAATTAACGAAATAGTGAAAATTGCTTTTACTTTATTTGGATTGTCATTAGACAAAATTCATGTTACTTGGTAGCTATAAGTAATTCAGTGTGGATTAGGGAATGAAATAGATTTTTGAGTTTGCTCTCAGTTTTAATTTGCATTTGAAAATTCAATACGTCATGCAGTCAGGATGCAATCTTAAAACACTCGGTCTAATCAACAAAAAAACACAATATTATGAGGGCTTATACCTAAATAATTTAACTGAAGGGAAAAAATATATAAGATAAAAGTTTCTAACAGGGATGTATAGGTCATGCAGCTCTAGCTTAACAAATTCGTTCCTACTTTTTAATAATATTGAAACTCAGGACATGAATAAGCATTCCTGAATTCGATGCCAGCTGCTGCAAAGTGAGGACGTAGCTCTTCTCGAGTTGAGAAGAAAAGTTCTAAGTTTCATTAGAACAAAATCATATAGTCCCTTCTAAGTAATTATATCCTCCGACTGTAATCATCGCTGCCTGACATCTATACCTCTCAATTGTTTAATTTTGTGACTGTGTTTCACTTTAGAGAACCGTCTCCTCCTACCCAGCTTGCGCTAGGGAGGAGACAGGGCTGTAAAAACGCTTGTAATGCTCTGAGTTAAATGCCATGCGGGCTGACGGTCTAAATGACCCTCTTATTAACGACCTACTCCGAGTCCCCTCTTCTCAGGAGATTTTTTTCTCTACATAGACAAAAAATGAAATTTAGTAATGTTTTTTAGATGTTTCACCAACTGTGGAAATTCCTTGTGAGGCGCGTTTTTTGGGTCATCCACTCGCAGAAACATATTCTAGAATATATTTCTGTTAATGTATGTTTAAAACTTTCCACCAAAGTATTCCAACGAGTTCCAGAAACACAAGTTTGAGAAATTGTTATTTTTCATTTTGGATGAACCGTACTTTGCATGATTGTTATGGAAATATTTGAAATATTGATGTCAGGTAAAATAATTCAGAAATAATCTATATTAGTATATTAGGTGATAGGTTTTGCATCTGTTGCAATGTTTTATCTGAAAATCTTGTTTGAGTGATGTGTTGATTTTCAAGTCGAGGATTACAAAACTGAAGCCATCTTTGCAAAATGAATGAGAAACCAACGTTAACACATGCAGTGCAGGTTCTTTTTTCAGTTGCATTCTTCAGAATTTGTTTGCATGAAGCGTCACTCGGTTTATCATTCAAAGTTAATTTTCTAGAAGCCATACTCATGCGCATGTGATGTAATAAACTATAATAAATCTCTAAACTCAAGCTATGTGCAAATTGTGCGTTTTCAACTTCAAAAGTGATTAAACTTTCCTGAAGTGTAATTTGTAATTTCAGTCAGACTCTAGACCAGGTTGTTGGAGACTGAATTTTTCAGTTTTTTTGAGAATCATGTCATTTCTTCTCGTGTTAATTTTATTTTGCTTCTGTGCTTTGCTAATTTGCAATTACATTACTCTGGTAAGAATATTTTTTTAAAACTGATAGCAATTTCTATGTAATATTTTTTGTTTAGTAATTTTGAAGTTCAGTACGACTATTGTTTTTTCAATACTGTTGTGAAATAAATCATTTTATGCGAAGGTTAAATATTGTAAGATATTTAGTTAAGTGTTTGTGCGCCCCCTTCCAAAGTTTGTTGTATTTGTAAATGTGGATGAGCCTTACATAATCTGAGGGACGAACGAAAATGGATGACGATTGTTTCTGAAGTACATTTACTCCTAATTTTATTTCTCGTAGTTCATCGTGTATCTTAATTGGTGCTTCCCCTTATGTAGTGTGTCATTGAAGTTCAGAATTGTGCACTTTATGTAGAGTAAGTTATTTTAGCATCTGAATTTCCACGTGTTAGAATTCACCATAAACCACTCAATTTAATGAAAAATCTCAAGTTTCGTGGTTTATTCTACTGTAAAAAATTATAATTTTAATTTTTACAGTTTCTTTTTGAAGTCTTGTAGTTTATTCTACTGTAAAAATTGTATTTTTTAGAGCTTTTTTTGGAGCTACCTATTCGAAACGGAAGTTCATTAGCATTCAACGAGTATCACTTTACTTAATAGTCAGCGGTACATTTTCATTCGCCTAAAATGACGATAATTCAAATCAACCTCAGATGATCGATCGCTCGTGATGTAGATTTTTTGTGAGAGGGGCATAAATTTCATAATTTTTTCTGGGGCATTGAGTTTTTAGGGCCTGTGCCGTGCTTGACTGCAATTTATGGAGCTTGGCCGCCGGACCGGCGCAGTAATCGTCTACATTTCCGGCACTCTTTGCTTCGCTTCAGGCCGTTCCGTCCGGACTTTCTTAGCCCGATGTAGACGTAAAACGACTTTTTCTTTAATCCACTCGTTTTGTCACGAAGTTTCTCTCGTAGAAGTTCCGTGTCCACTTTCTTTGAGCCATGGAGCCTATTTTTTCCATGAATATGAAAATGGTTTCCTAATGCTAGTCCGTCTCTGGTTTCTTTAGTAAAAGGTATTTGTCATACTTATTCCTTTTGAAGCCCGTGAAAATTCTCAAGTTAATGTTAGTTGCGAGCTTATTATCCGGCTTAAACCGGAATCAAACTTTGTTCTTCGCATTCTTACTACTAATAATCGTCACTTGTATTGTATTTATCTCATATTATCAGATAAAAATATGTTCCAGTTCCTAAAAGTTTAATCCGCTAGATTATGAATGACCTCCTTGCACGTAAAGAAACAAATATTAGGACTTCTGAGTCTTCATGTATTGTCACCGTGCTTCTGTATGTGCCTGCTCGTGTGGGTCCAATAGGCGTCGATCGCTGTCGCTCCACATTCTTGTCCGAACTTCGTTGGTGTCCCCATCGAAACTTGGCCCGGAAAGTTGTCCGCGTGCATGAAGTCAATGTGCTGAGCAATTCCTTTCCGGGACTGAATTTAAATAAATCACGGCCCGTGCTTTTGTTGTTAGACCTGAAATAAATTTACATCGCCAATAGGCGCCGCTCTGTCACTCTAGAAGACGAGGTTTGTCTGTTGTTTGGGAAATCTTTGTCTGCGTTGGATCGTCATTCATATGATTGTGTGATGAGGTTGTCTCGTGTGATTCCATGACAGTGACGTGCTTTTAAATTGTTCTTAGATCCTGTAACTAAAGTGAAAAATGTATAATAAACTCCTACACTAAATTAGAAAGTAAGTTATGTGGATATTAATATTGTACTTCCGAGTTTTAATGGAGAGAAATCAAAACTTTTTAAAATTAAGATGGTTATTTTAGAGAATGTGACGAATTTAGTTTAGTTCAAATTTAGGGCTAATACAGTAATTAGTTCATCAAAAATGAACTTGTGTATGCGCATATCGAGCAAGGGCAGACGCTAGACTATGATAATTGTTTAACATTTTGACTCACTAAAACTAAAAATTATTAGCTTCTCATATACTTATCATGTTTCCGTGGTTGTAGACTCCTGTGCTCTTCATGTAGGCACTTGATGTGGTTGTTCGAGTGCGGACATCTGGATGTGCTATTTCTGGCTCTTCGTTAACTTGACCGCCAGACTAGCATTAATTTTTAATTATTATCTCATAATTAATGAAGATCAGCCTTGACTCAACGATAAAAAAAATTGTGTATATTTTTATTCAGTGGCCTTGTGAAGCTCGTGCTTACGATGTTCACAACTGAACATTGAATATTGAAAATTAACAAATTGTTTCTTATTTCTTATGTACATGAGTCACCGAAATATTCCACAACTTTTCAACCAAGAACCTATGTTTGGAAACTTTGATGTTAATAATTTCATTATCTTTTGATCACCTTAATTCTTCAACACATAACTGATGCGTTGCAAAAAAGTACTAAATACACTGCTTGTTAGGTTCTTGATGTTCGATTTCATTTGCGTCTGTAATTTCCCAGAGATTAATACATAAACAGAATCATGACATGTGCATGTGACAGGAATCTACTCCTCGTGTAATAATAGAGCGTAAGCTGGTTTGATTCTTAATGATTTCCATCATTAAAATTTCAAGCCATTCCCTTGCATGGGTGGCTGAATAGTTCCTATTCTGGTTCTGCTTCTTTAGGCATTGCTTTGACTTGCTGTCCGTTGATAGATGCGTTATTACTCGTGCTGTTCTTACTAACACTTGGTTATGAGGATGGGGAGGATTAGTCGTTTTAAGGTTTACGAGTTTCTTCTCATGAAAAATACGAAACATTCTTAAAAATTCATCACATAACCTTGGACGTGTATCGATTGCAGGCATTTCATATCGCGCATAATAAAGGTACATGGCTCCGGCCAAATGTACCTCTGCAATTAAGCGTCATTTTTGTCGTCTCGGAGCGCTGACTTTCTTTATCGGATTTATAGGAGCCATTTCTACCGAGGAGAGCTTTGTTCCATGTCCTTTTGTGGGACCGTTTTTTGCTCTCTTGAATTTCCCATGCTTAATTCCGCTCCATGGATCCTTGTGTTTGCGTTTGTGCAGAATTAATGATGCATTCAAACAACATTGTCCCGAGAGCGTACGTAACGGTCTCCTATTAATTATTCATTAGTTTTCTGTCGGAAGTTTCGTGCACTTCGGTCTCACAATTTCAACTATACAATTCATTTCTCTAAGTTGACTATTCATGTTTTCTAAGTTACAGAGACAAAATTTGTGGTCTCAATAAGATTAGGAGCTTCGCTTGTCTAACACTCCGTAATTTATAATCTTGATAGTTTTCGTAAGTAGGCATAATTAAGGTGTTCATCGTGCACACAAGTAAGCTTCTCAGTCATCTTCAATGTGTTCACGTGTCAATGGCGAGTTTTCTGTGTCATTTTGCGAGGCATATTTTGGTTGCACACTCAATCTCACCTTAACATTTTCGTAGTTTTGCTCTCGATTTTCGTTCTTTTTTGTTGAGAAAGTTGTTGGCAAATAATTTTGTTGGATATCTTCTGTTGCGAAATTTATTTTTTAGAAAATAATTTTGTGTTGTAGTATTTGCTATTGATGGATTCGTTACAGTTAATGTTCTTCTAGATAAGTATATCGTATTCATCTAGTTATATTAGTAAATGATATTGTTAAGAATTTCCTGTTAGTTGACATATATGTTGATACCTTACTAATGATTATTTCCTGATCAACGAATTATTGGCTTGTAAATAATACTGTACAAAAATCATATTGCTCAAGTTATATCTGAATGACTTGTTTTGTAAATAAATCCTTCCCTGTGCGAGATTCCTTCATAAAATATATCGTTTTGATTTTTTATGTGCTATTTTTCGCCTTTTAAATATTTAAGTGACTATGTGACTTCACTGCAGATGATTTTTATTTCATTTTTGACAAAAACTGCATCCATCGCTTCTACAATTTTATTAATCATCAGATGTTTCCCTTCATCGTAGATAAGAATTGTTACTATTGCTGGGGTCCTCTTTGTCTGCATACAAGGGAGTTGTTGTATCCTTCTTATTCTACTTGCACGTTTTCACTTGATTTTTTGTGCACGATTAATCGGTATACTAACCCCTGTTTTGTCTATGCTGTTTCTATTTCACCTAACCTAAATCTACTCTATTTTTAATATTCATCATTTTATAATACTGTACGTACCTTGTGGCCACTGCCTGCTGGAAGTCTTGTATGCACATCTACTAGTTTCGACCCATCATAACAATTAACTGTCAGTGTTCGTGCTATTGGACGTAACTACGGAGCGTTTATATTCGTTATTCTGACTCACACCTACTACCCTCAATTTCCCCTTGCAAGCAGGATTCGTTAATATTCCCCACGCTGCTCCAAGCCTTTTGTCGGAGTCTGAGAGAAGTGCGAAGCTAATGGAGGTGTTGCCGGGCTACCCCTCCGACATGACGCTCGTAACCTGCCTGTCCTGCCCCCTAATTAGTGCAGTACTCAGCTCGTTGCCCTCACAATTAATGTTGTACGCACCTGCATGCGTTCTCTCGGCCCCCTTCTCCTGCGTGTATGGAAACATGTCCCATCCCAAGCATCGTTCGAATTATTTACTTGCTGGACTGTCTGAAAGTCTATGTTTAGTTTTGCTGCATTTGTAGTAAACAACGTTCTTTTATTTTGCTGAAACTTCACTCTGTGAAGAGGTATTTTTCGCGCACTATAGCTATTACCAAAAATATTTGGTATTTTTTCATCTACTGAAACATCCTCAAGTCTCGCACATTCGAAGTGCCCGTTTTTCAAGAATAAACAGAGAGCGAATATTTTCTACCAATGATGATCATTTGATATTCCTGTAGAATTATGTAATGGTTGTAGTTGGATGATACGTAGAAAAAATATCGCAGCCCTGCGGGTTGACAATAAATCCCATTCAGTAACGCACGTAGATGCCAAACTTAGATATGCTTGCCCAGGATACTCGTACGAGCATTTTTAGAGTCTCAAGAACGGCCACTTTTAGAGCGAAGATATTCATTTTTATTGAGGAAACGTGTCGCTTGAATTACTTCTTTGGTTGCGGAGAGCGGAAAACATCAAGTCAGTTATCGTCTTGGTATTCGTGTGGTCCGGAGTTGCTGCGCTTTCCTAATCACCAATCCTCTTGTGGTGTATCTTAACGCTTTAGTCAGCTATAAAATCGATCTCCGGTAAAAAGTGATCAAGTAGCTAAAGCCGCTATTTTTGCTCAACGCCTCACGAAATCACCTCTTTGATATGTTTATATTAATCAGAATAATAATGATGCTGATTATGCCACTGTTCATTTATTCCAGGTTGAATCTAATCCATCCCCCCAGAACACGCCACAAAAATCTCATATTGCAATTCGCACGCGGAATTTCAATTTGCGTTTCGTAATGACGAGGCCTTTTGAAGTAATAAGTCAAAATGTTTCTTATAACTGAAGGATAATGAGGTTATTGGAACGGTTTGGCCCCACACACGACCAGGGTAAAATCAAACGTTAATGTGAAGGTTATGAAAAGGTACTTCTAATTTCTATATGTAAGCCGGTAGTACGGTTTTATCATCGAGTACGGTAGTACTGCAGCAAAAATACAAAACTCACTACGTCAGATCTGTTTCCTTGTTGTAGGAAAGTGGATTATTTGCATAGCTAACAATACATGCTCTTGAATACATCTATTACTTCAAAAGTCGTATAAAAAATCGTATAAGGGTCTGACACTTATGCAAAATAATTTTAAATTGTGCTATGAAAACATATTAGTTAGTATTTACAATGTGTTACCTTATCTAAAAACCAGTTCGTGTTCACTTTCTGTAAATTTATGAGATGCAACTCTTTCACGGAACCACAAAGTAGTTTTGGGAAAAAAGTATGAAATTAAGACACATATTCAAAACTGAATGTAAAAATTACATGGCACTGCTTGAAAAATAATTACTCTCCCCTTCAAAATACCAGATATTTTGTTCAGTTTCATCCTTTAGAATTATTGCAGAGTAAACTTAATTTTTTAATAATATATAGCTTGAAACATGAATATTTATGAAATGAGTTAATACAATGTGAACTAATTTGTATATAATTTCATTAGGTATAAAACTGAACTAAAGGGAATTTAATAATTCACAGTGATATTAAATCAATCACTCTCCAATTATTCTAGTCTCCGAAGTGTTTCCTAACAGCATCTTTAAAACAGTTTTCTGTCATTTTGTATTCGACTTCTTTGGCTGTTACGCGTGTTAAATATAAAAATTATTGCTCTTTATGTTGAAATAAAAGGTCGAGTTTCATTTCAACTTTTAAAGGTGTTTGCTACTTTCGTTATTGAAAAATATTACATACTTTTCTTGGGGCTTCAGCGATGTCACAGTAACGCCGGTACTAAGAAACCTTCCTTTCAATATGTTAGAGACATATAACGCTACCTTACGCAACATGTCACGATATTATAATTTGATTGCTCATGACATAAAAACAGACTTTTTCTCTTCTTCATCGAGACGCTCCTTGGACGCTCGTGTTGGTCAGCCGCTGCTGTGTTGGCATTCAAGGATGTCGCTCTTGTGAGCTAGACCTGCCTCTTGATTTGCATCGTTATGGCTTTTATTTTCAATAAAAGTTGACGACGATGCTCAGCTGATTTCTTCTCTTGACGAAGAACTATTTGTTCGTGAAATACGGGACTGGATCAAGACAGGTTACAGACTTGATGATCTGGCACAGATTTCATGAACTTTATGCGTCATATGGTTAGTGTTACGTACTTAGCTAAGTTAATGAATGGGTAGAATTGTAAGTGAACATTGAAAATTGGAAAGGAATAGTATAAATAAAAGCATCCACACACACGATATTGAAATAGTTGTTTTGATCCAAATCCGTGTCAGATCATTTAATATTATTAATTATGAACATTAATTTTCCACTTTGTTGCTGTGTGATGTATCCAAAATCAGGAATCGCGATTTACACACATTTTGTGTCTAAATTCTTCATTATCAATTCTCACAAAAGAGTCGTGAACTACAAATATTCCATCATACCGTGCAGCTAAGTCCGAGGTATTCATTCATATTCTTGTTATCAATTCCTGCTGTTCTGGAGCAAGTGACTTACAGCAGTATTCATTTTTGTTTTAAGTAGAATTAAATAGAATATTTCATAGGTCATGTGGAACCTCTTTTTTTTGACTAAAAAGGTCGCGCATGCATGATGCTCTCAGATATTCGTGGTCTGTATTATACTTGAGCGTTTTGTGACTTACGCCGGGCAAATTTCCTTATCTGAGCAATATCCGTTGTTCATTTTTTGAGGCAGTGGAGCTACAGGACCCATGCTAAAGAGAAAGCGATGTGCTGACAACTTCGCGGCATCTCAGCTTCCAGCGTTCTTCATGTTTTGTTTCATTTCATTATCATGTTTTGTCTGCGAGAAAAATTGTTCTTTTAATTTTATACTTCTGAGTTACTTGTTCACTGAATATTGATCGCTGCTCTGCTTAATTAATTAAAGTTTTCTCATGTGCCTTTACTATTGAATCATGTGTTCCTTTTTGTATACTTCCAAAATATTATGGTTCCAAATTTACAGTTGTGTTTTCAATAGATTTATTATAGCAAGAATTGGCTGCACTTCATGAAACTCAATACCAGCTGACCTATTTAATGCAGTTTTTCCGTGTCTTGAACATGCCTTTTTCGCTATTCATAAATTTAAAAACTCATTTTTGACTTGTAGCACACCATGCCCAGTGTCATAGTTCTTTTTTCTTGTGATATCGGTGTGACTCTCAGTCTCAAATTTTACTTACGTATAAGTTATGTTACTGGGACGAGTCCATTACTCCTGCAGCCAAAGAATATCACCTAACTGGGCTTCATAATTTCATATTTCAATACATTTTATCAATTTTCATAGCTCATTCTATGTACACAGAAGGAGTTAACACTCGGTCTTTCCAATTACTTTTTTTCCTTTCATGATCTTGGAATACCCGTTTTTCCTGTCAAAAGTTTCCGTTTCATCATAGTTTCATCCAGTTGTTCACAACTGTGATTAATTACAGTTTTATCTTTTTCATTTATATTTCAAGACCAAAAAGAGTCCTATTGTTTCTCATTTAGTGTGCATAATGTAATTCCACGATTCAATTCCTTTAAATGACCACAGCGATGTTATGCCCCAACTTCCTTTGTTAGGTCTAACACTAACTCCACAATTTGGCGACGGCTTATCAGGCATATGAGACCAAATGCTCGCCCCAAGACTTCATTGCTAAGAAGCTTCCCATGCGTGGTGGTTCCTTCACGGTGCTGACGCCACAGCGCTGCTGCTCCCGACACATCATCCACCACCGGTCGGATATGGCGGTCGGGAATGCGCCCTTCCTGCCGTCGACTCTTGCATTGCCCCCAAATTTCCCATTAGATATGAGTCACAGTCCCCGCGAAATGTTCTCAAAATTTCCTCGTGTTATGCTTTATGAGCGACTTTTTCTCAGAATTTTCTGTTTCTGAATGAACTAGTCTGTTTCCCCTACAATGGCAATTGTTGCCATATGCTTGGTCTGTTCTGGTTAAAGAACGACCATGTGTAATGTGGATTGTTTTTATTTGGAGTGCTCAAGCATCACCTAAAGTAACCGATTTTCAATGCACAATTGGCAGCTGATGCTGTATCCTGTGCATTAAGTTTTCTCATATTAGCATTTACCTAGCAGTATGATCATGATATTTATTTTTAAGCGAGACCCTGTTTACGTCTAAACATTTGTTCAGATACTTAATTTTATCCATCTGTCATTGCTTCTTATATTTCACTGAGATTATGAAACTTACACTCGGTTGATGCTATAGGGAATTTATATGATGCATGCCAAGAATTTACTACATTTGTGCCATTCTATCCCATGAATGACACTCACCGTGGGAGTGTTGCTGTAGCATCTACATTAGCTTTTGAATTTTTTCGTTTGAGTTTCATTTTTTACACGATGAGTTAAGTTTATCACCCATTTTATTTTCACCTAATTTTGTTATCGAGATATGAGGTTTGGTGTATAGTATTAGTTATGATCCTAGTATAATATCTTCTGAAGTTCATTTCTAAGCCGAGGAAGCTCTCTGTGTGTCTCCCTCACTCAATCCACAACATTAGTTGCAGGAGTCTGTCGTATGTTGAGAAGTCTTGTGTTCAATTATTTTGTTTGCTTTTGCTGCTTTATGACAAACGAAGTATGTCTCCAGAATTTATACTTTACGAATTATGTTAAATTTTTCCTTCTGTAGAATGTATGCATTGGTCATGTATTGGATTCTGGGATTATATAATTATGAACTACGTTTACTTTTACATTCTTGAATGTGCTGCTCTGTTGCCTAAAATTCTATCTCGGTGCACTGTTTTTATTTGTTTTCGTTTGCTAACTTCTAGGAAATAAACAATCTTAATCTTTCTCATGGCCTGAAACACCTATTAACTCTGTCAGTAACCTCAACTGTAAGAACTCATTCTAACTCATCAGCATCTTCTCATATTTCTCTCTTCTAACATTGATTATTTGGTATTCTTTATATCTACATTCAGTATGGAAAGTTATGTGACGTTAATTTACCTTGAATAAACCTCACCAGCTAAAAGGGGAACCTGTTCATCAGGTTTGAAAAAGTTTACTCCACCACGGCAGAATACAAGTGACGCTATTTTCACTCTGTACTAATTAGTTATGGATTATACGGTGTGTTTTGTAAGTTCACTAATTGAAATAGTGTTGTTTTTGTGTCTCTCGCTCTACACAATGAGCTCTGACGCTATCATTACTCTGACAAGACTCGTCTTCGGCGTCAGTCAGTCGTCTTGCTATCACGTCCGTCGCAGCCGTCAATGCATTTGTCGAATTAACGACGGCTCAATTGTGAGAGCCAGCCTCATTAGGTCGCAAGCTGGTTTCTTTGAAGGGTATAATTTTGTGGCTCTGTTGAACTTCAAGCGTTCTTTTTAATAGGTCTTATCTACTAACAATGTACCAGCTCGCTATGTAGCTCTCCCTATCTTATCACCCTCCTTGTTTATACGCTGGCTTCCTCCTCCGTGGTCGGTTTAGGGAGTCCTGTTTACTTCCTTCGAGCCTGAGCTCTGCGGCTTCAATAGCTGCACAATTCTATGGCCCCAGCGCATAATGCACGGTAGCTTTGTGTTGCCGCGATTGGGCTTCATTCAGACTGCATCATACATTCTTGTGCACTTTCCGCCTTCGCAGTTCATGTCGAGTGCTTATAGAAGTTCACTCGGGGCCCCAAATCGAAGTGTACGTGGCTTCATGTGCATAACGCTTTTTTATGTTAAATTTTGAGTTGCGTTGTTGATATAGTTGGCCTGTAAGAGCAGGCAATATATGTATCACGATTGTATTTTTGTATTGCTATTGGAGATACGCAAGTGGCTGGTAGTTCCTACAACTTCGAGTGAGTTCTTTCTTCTTTTCTTCGCTTGATTATTCGAGAGAACTCGACACGATTAAGTATCATTCGCGTTCAAAATTTTTCAAATATAGTAATTATTCCCTACACAAAAATTATAAGTGAAATTATTCTTTGTGTGATTTTGTATTGAATGAGTTTACCGAATTGCTGGAGAAACTGTGCATCAAGTGCGTTCGTTACTCCGTTTGAGCTGATGAATATGGAAATTTCATCGTTGGAGGGGATATTCTTTGTTGACTGCTTTTGGATCAAATTCCAGAAGCTAAATTTTATGTACTCGAAATAATAGAGGTCATCATTATTTCATGGGTAGTTTTGCTTGCAGCTTACGTTTTCATTGGAAAAAGGGTTGTATCTGCACGGGCCCGGGAACTGATTTTAGTGCCGATTTCTTTAAATTACCTCGACACCTCTACAGGCTTAGCCATTAAGATTTGATACCGTTAAAAAATTTTTCGTAGGACCCAAGCGTTGTGCTTCCTACGATTATGAGTGTATCTTTTTATCCTGCGGCAATTGCTAACAATAATAATGAACCTTCTTTTACGTTGTATGCTTGCTGAGAACGTATAACATAGTTCACAAATGAAGGCAAACGTACATGACTTGGATTTTTACTATGGCTGTCATTTTCCTGTGACATTCTTGCTGCTGCTGCTGCATGCCTTGCACTTGCATAGCATTGCGTCTCATGGCTGCATTTGAATCACCTGCAATTTATCGCACCATTTGCATTACCTGTTTGTATTTTATTCATTGAATTCGTGACTTGGGCTCAGCCTGCGCGCTCGCGCGAAAAGATGTTTGGGAACTACAACCATATGACCAACACTTTGAAAGCTTTCTGAATGTTTTCTGGCTTTTGTATAGAATTTTCAAAACGATTGTTGAGAGCAATATCATGAATTGTCCTGAAAATATTTTTCGAGGAACGTTTCCCAAACAAAAAATGAGATGTATAATAATTATTTCATGAAACCACTCCTTGAAGCAAGTTTCGAAAACATGCTTAGATTCGGTACCAAACATACTAACATCCCTTCATGATGTTATGCCCTCGAGTCACGCCTTCAAATCACTTCAGCCAATCACATTTACGTATGGCGTTCACGACTTGCTTCCTTAAATCGGAACCTCAAGTCTCATCCTTGTGGCATTTTTCAATATATCTAAAATGTTTCAACTCATATCTGAATATCTGCGGATAACAATACTAAATTTTTCGTGTTAATTCTCATGTTATCTTTCTAGCTTTAGGTAACCGTTGTGAACAAAAACTCAAGTGTGGTTTATTGGATCTTCTAATTTGAGAAGGATATGTATAGTCTCAGTGTCTCACTACCTTGGACTACTATTTACTCGGAAAGCTTTATCGTTCAATTTGTATGCAGTATTGTGGATGTAAAACTGAGTAGAACGTAGTATTTCAGTTGACTGGAGTGCTTGTGCTGGAGACGATAAGTTTTTCTTACATAAATAAAACGGGTTCTAAGAGTCATTCAATGTCATTCACGTGTTGCAATTTATTCAGCTGGGAATTTATTCATTCATTTTCTCTGCTAATCGGAAGCGAGGAAAAACTTTTCGGCGTATCATTTTTCTATTCACGTTCCATGATAACCAGCCGTCTTACAATTTCTCCTGACGCAAGGTGCGAGTGTTACCACGTCCTGCACATGCTGCATATCGCGGATAGTACTCTGCGTACTGACCAGCTGACCGTAGCGAAGTGTGTGAATTCCGTTTTGCTCCCACCTTTGACACGTAAAATTATCTGATCATAGGTACGTTTTCAGGAATATCTTGCATGGAAAAGATGCAAGATTAAGATCATGATTGTGAATGCTTGTTATTGATAACTTATTAATCCTAAAGATACAGTGATTTAGCTGATGCTAAATCGTGAGAAGACTGTCGAAATTAACATGCTCTGACTATCGCAATAATGCATAAATTTTCTTCAATTCCTCTTGCTAGCACAATGCATTCATTTCTCAAGATTGAGACGATCTTTAATTCTGTACCCTGAAAAAAGAATTTCTCTGGTTGTAGCAACATCGTTCTGTACGTCAGTACAACGCTTGTGTTCGCTTGAATGAATTTACAATGCGAAACCAAGTCGCTCATTTCCATTGAGCTAGCCAGTTTTCTTCTCTCCCGCACCTGGGACAGAAAAAAGACATGGGTACACGACTTGTCACTAGTTATCTGCTTGCTGGATGTATCTCACCGTTCGCTTCGAGCTCTTCTGTAGTTGTTAAATTGACCGTCTCGATAATGCCTTCTTGCCATAGTTGTTGTCTTAATTGCATTATGTGCTACATTTCTCTTTATTAATGAACTTCCCTCCTTCGATAGCGTCGGATCTACCTGTCTATTTGCATGATTTATATTTTTGTGATAAAAGCAACCAATTTCTGCATGTTGTGTACTTCTCGTTGATACACACTTCTTGTTGTTTTATATTGGTTATTCATTTTCAAAATTTGCAACTTACTAATTTCCTGCTCTCACTTCGCCATGTTTTACATGAAATTTCATGTTTTCGAAATGCTTTTTTTTTATTTCACGTTTATCGCATGCGCAGTTGATTTATAACATTGTTTACTGATTCAGAGTTAATACTTTATATTTTTTTAAAGAAACAATGCTTAATACTTCACTGATAAATTTTATTTGTGTCTTCTACTTCCATACGTTATTTTTCTTTTAATTGCATATAGGTATGAGTTATCTTATGATCTTTCTCAGCTGTATTTCTATGTTTTGAACTTGCAGCGTACCGCATTTTAGCAATTAAGGTGTACAGATAAACTAAGCATGTATATATGAAGCGTTTGGAAGCCGCTGTATCGCAATGTGAAGGCTAACTGCTGTTTGACGAAACCTTTATCGAGACCGCGATTGCTCGCTCGCCAAACTAGTGTTAAATATAACTAGGTTGACGTAGCTTAATCTCAATGTGTAGCCTGGTCAGGTATCTGCATTCAAGAGTGTTGAATAAGGCAGGACGAAAAAAAAACTAATAGGTTCTCTGCAATCTGTAAGCATGCCGTCTACTAAATGAGAAGTATTGTGCATTGTGCGCTGAGTGACACTGGGTTTGGGAACATATTTGAAGTATCCTTTGTTTATTAGTTGTGTCCTTAGAGTATGATACGGATATTGCATTCTATTTGATGCGTTTAGTTTTTCAAGCGTTATGTTAGGAAAATCTCAATTGTACTGCTTTCTGTGACGTGAAAATTTTGTATCATCAGAATTTAAATGTTGTTAGATCAGTTTTGATCCTGTCTATACGGATGGTGTTGACTAGATGTACTCGGATAATATCACTCGAGTAATTTGTATTCTAATTCGTCTCAATTTCTAAAGTTCATTTGATATTGTTTTTTAACACTTTTTATTGTAGTTGATGACGTTTATTATTACTATCTTTATTTTCATCAATAAATTTTGTGTTAAAATTTATATTTTAACTGTGCGGTATTATTTGATTGATGCCCATTAACGGTCTGTCACGCCAATGTAATAATCTCACGTCCTCATGAAATTCCTTTCGTTTTTGTTCCAACTTTTCATGCCATTTGAGTTTTAACAGTTTCTATATACTTTCTTTATTGTGTCCCTTTATTACTTATTTCAAAGATTCTACGAATTTCTCTATCACGTTCCCTGTAATTCGTTCTCTCATTCGTTTACCTCAAATTCCAAATGTGTATTTACTTTTCAAGTCTGCCTCTCATTTACGGTCGTTTTCCCAGCATCTCTGCACTGGAAACTGGCAGCTTAATTAGAAATGTCTGGTGCGGCGCCGTCTTATCAGCTCTCACTCGTTCGCGACTCCCGCCTCTCCATCTGTACATCCTTATCAATGCTCCTGAAATATACTTGTTTTCATGTTAAACTTGTTTTTTCAAGCACCACAAACATGCCTCACGTCTGTGGAACTCTTCATCACCGAATCATTGCTGGCAGCCTTCTGGCAGTTCCTAAGATTCTAACGACAGTTGTTGCAGTTTAGATAGTTTCTGTATCTTTCCAGGTGCTAAGGCTACGTGTGATGCGCCTTAAACTTCCCTAGAGTAATTTCATCAACCTGTCATCTAAATAATAGAAATAAATACAAGGCATTTTTTATAAATGATTTTCCACATAATAGCTAAAGTTTTAGTATTATGAATTGTTCTCAATATTCTGCTTATGACTGAAGCACTGTACTCTTGGTACTGAATCAGAAAACATGAGCATAGCGGTGACCTACCCTTCTAGTTACAGAATGTCAAGTACTTCTACAAGTACATCCGACGACCGATAGGAAGTATATCACACTCACCGTCCGCGATCTTAAAATTTAATATATTTAAATATATATGTATCGTATATTTATTCATGACATTTTGATATTTGCATGCATATGGAATGTATGTACAGAGGTGATCTTAATTTTTCTGTTAATTAACGCTCTCATAGAATGTAAATTCAGGTTTTGGAACTGGGCTTTGTCTTGTATTGGTTGAAATTTCGAAATGTTAGCTCGTTTCGTTCGTGCCGGAGCATATCCATGAGAGAATGAGACGCTGCATTTATTTGTTTTGGTTGTGAAGGCCTGCGCAATAGCATTGTCTGACGACGAGGGGCTCATTTCCGGACGCATTTCAACCCATTATTGGAAGGTGAAGTTCCATTTCCCATTGGAAGATTCTTTGGATCCTGTGAGTTCCTGTAGACGCCTCCGATCCTGCAGCTCCCTCTGAGCTATTCAAACTTGGGTCGTATTTTATTTTTTGGCTTCCCTCTTGCGAGATTGTTGAGCTGCTGCTCTTCATTACGATATGGAAAACTGGCGGGCGAGAGCGCGTGGCGGGCGGGCAGCTTCGGTTTGTTGTGAAGGGGGAGAGACTGGGTGGGTGGCTGAGGTATGAGGGTCTTCGCAAAAGAGCAATGTGAAAGAAAATAAAACACGGAAAACTAGTTACACAAATTTGCTCTTAAGAGTAGCTTCTGTTTAAACTATGTTCGAACCATCATGTGTTTGAATTAATTCTAAAGTGCATGTTGAGTTTAAGTTTACATGTGGATAACCTAAATAGGACATTGAGTCAATTGGCCATACCCAATTGCTCATTAGGCTCTACCTATTATCGTTCAATCGTGTTAGTTATTTTTGCAAACTTTGTCAGCTTCATTATTGATCTGAGCCGTGATTTGGTCCCTAAGCATTTCTCTAGTGTTAAACTCATGTGTTATCATTTTTTATTATTACATGTGTTTTTTTCTCGGAAGGATGAGGCCCGCTTTTGTGTAGCGCAAAGTCTGGAGGCTTTCGGAGGAACGAAATAAAATTCAATGCGCGTTCAAAGAACGGCGGAATTGTAGTGCGGCGGTCAGCGATATCGGTTTCTGGCTAAGAATATTCCTTCTTGTCTTGCCACGGCGACGGACGGCTTTTCTATTTGCATTACCAGCAGCGCGCACCGTGAAAATACGGCTCCTTTTACAGCAGCACACGTCTATATGGGATATTTTGAAATAAATTGGGACAATGAAAATACGACCTTTTTTACAGCTATACCCGCCTGTACCGAGTGTTTTGGGAATAATTGGTATAGTGAAAATATTGTTTTTTTACAGCAGGACGGGGTTTGAAGGAATATTTTTAGAAGAATTGGACCGTAAAAATGTGAAGTTTACACAGCACCGTGCGGCTCCACTGATTATTTTTGAGGGATTTGAATCCTCTAGGACAACGCTTTTTACTGCACCACTCGATTGCAGAAAATATCCTCCGATTTAAAGAAGGACAAAATTTGTTATGTATGTTTTTGAATAGAATTGTTCAATATTGTGGACAACTGTGAAGTCTCTCAAAAGTTGTTTATGTTTTAGAAGGCGAAAGTACTGTATTAATCCACTGTTTTTTTTACTATCACTACTTCGTTGGATTCACTTCTTTCACTATCTTGACTTGAAAGGTTTTTGATCATTTGTTCAAAATTAATGCATGGGAGTTTCTTCCGTACCAATTAAGATAAAAATTCCTTATAGTTGTGTGAATTTTACCCAATACCAGTGTACTTCAGAGACAAACATATTTATAGAGTCGTAAATATTCTCCGTCTTGGATGTCATGTCGGAAAATCAATCCGTGCATAGAAGCAGGATGAGTTTAATAATCCTAGATAGGACAAGTAATAGCAGTACTGCAATAGGCGTATTCTTCGGAATGCTAGGGACGGGAAGCGGTCATCTCATCTATGGCATGGGGATTCGTACGAAAGAACGCTTGTGTGACCGCCGCGCTCCTATATCGGAAGGTGGATTGCCTCGATGAATGGGCCCTCAGAAGTAATCGCAAACTCCTCCGGCAAACTTCCCTGGATCTTTTGGCTTGGAAGATTCCTGCAGCTTTGGGGCTTTATAAAATAACCTCTCGTGGGAGGTCTCTTTATTGCTTATTTTCTTGCTTTCATGGAGTTTATTGAGAGGAGCCCACGGAGCAGCAAGTCTTCGCTGCGGAGCCTCTGGGACGACTGCAGCTGCACCGTTAAAGAAGTTTGTTGCCTTATTTCTTCTAAAGTTCTCTTGTTGAAAGCTGAACTAAATTAGGTTTTCCTCCAGCTCCTTGGGCTTATTTTAGGCCCTGATAGTAGTTTTCGACTCATTTTAGTCTAGCTTGCCTGTATTACATCACCAATTACGTACATCAATTTGAGTCGCTGTAACGTAACTCTAACAGTGAATGTTGTTCTACCTTACAGTAGCTATCTGTGTGGTTATTTGAAGGTGATAAATTCAAGAATTTTGTGAGAATATGAACAAGAAAAAATGTCGAACCTGCAAGTGGTTTCCACTGCTATTTTTGAACTAAATTTCAATAGAAAGTTTGTGACGCCAGATTAAAGAAAATCATTTTTACAGGCTTATTACAGTTGCGCAAATTCTCAAGTTCCATTTAGCCACTCGGTGGAGCATATCTTGAATTTTTTCCGATGGCTTCCAATTACCCATCAGTTACTGAGCTTGGAGGTTTCTCAAAACTTTTACTCGAGAAAAATGCACCAAAGAATCTCATGTATTTCTGAAATTGAGAACCTTCCATCTATTTAGCATCAAAATTCTCAGTGGCCTGTTTGGAAGCCGCCCCAAGATTGCAGTTCATCTGCTCCAAGTTTGTTCGTATGGTAAATTAAAAAGAAGAAATTAAAAGGAAGAATGCCGATCCTGCGGTGAGTTCTTTCCGAACTTAGGGTGGGGGCCGTGCCAGTTCACTGAAGCCGCAAGGGAGCGCTGGAGTAAGAGAAACGAATGAGCCTCATTAGATCCTTTCTTTTGCAATTTGACTTTCTTCTTTAATTTTTTGTACTGCCCCATTTTGTGTTTAGTGATGATTCTTTTATAATTTTTCATATTGCGTCCCTCATTATTGGCTTTATTAATTTTTTCTAAGTCTATGATAGTATTTATCTGATTTTGACAACTATTTTAGTTTTTATATCGTTATGTTTGGTAACGGTTCATTCATTTTCTTGCGCTAGAGTTTTACGTTTGTAAGAACAGTAATACAATTAGTTTTTAAATTATCTTCCATGTGTGAATTCAAAAATTGTGTGCAAGTTAAATTGGTGCACAATTTTAATGTATTTATTTTCTTTACAGGTATGGTTACGCTTGCGCGGCTTCTGCATCCGCCGTACTGTGGTGAGATTAATTAAACTGGCAAATAAAAAATAAGTGCATTAAAAAATAAGATAATTTTTTGCATGCGCGTGTATTTGTTATAATATAAGTTATTTCCTAATGAACGACCCACCACAGAGTTGACTTCAGCTGTCCGCACAGGGTGGAGTACGGTAAAGATTATTTACTTTCATTCAAGTTGAGTTTCTTCGTTAGCCTTCATATTGGTGTTTGTGTCTCTCAATTTGTTTGAACGTTCGTCACATTTCATCATGCCTCCCTGGAGACCTGCACGTCAATGAACGCCGCATCGCTGTTGGAGTGCACTAAATAATGGTATTTTCCGTCAATATTTGGTGGTGCCAAGAAATACCCATTTGTAGAGGCTTATGAGTGATACCCGATTCGATTAGCTCCGTAGCTAGCTCTTTTTCCTCTCATTTGGGAATGCTTCGGGTCACAAGGCAGGCAGCTGCTCCACCATATTCTGCTGACAATCATGAGCTCGTGTCTCGTAATCTCGTCAAGTTGGGCTGAACGTGAGGCTGCGCGATCTGAATCCACAAATTGGCTTTTCGTACTGTGCTGACATTTCTAACCAATTTCGACGTTTGTGCATATATCAGGAAAATTAGCTGAAAGAGATAATGCACAACGATAATCGTGCATATGGAGGCTTTCATCCTATAAATAATTTCAGTGAGGTCGTTACGCAAAATTGAATTTGCGCAACTTTTGCTTTGAAACTCCGAAGAACTCTTGCCTATATCATACAAACATATATGGAGGAGCAACTGAATTGTATTGGATGTGACTGGCTGCACAAATCCTGGCGATCTCGTATAAGTAAGCATTCTCTTGCAGTCATCTGTGAGTGTAAAGGGAAAGAGGGCATCTATAATTTTGGTACGTCAAGATAAGTTATAATATATTGAAAGAGAAATTCAAGTGAGCGAAAACGAACACGATCTCGATCTACTATCGGTTACCAGAATTTCGTATTTCGTTTCGCAAAGAAAGTTGACCCACGTACATTACGTATTTTATACAGCTTCTCATCTAGTGAACTAGTAGGGTAAACACCACTTTTAAGAGCGTAGCTAACAGTTTGAAAACGATAAAATCGAGCTTCATGGGGCGAAATATCTTTCGAATTATATTATCAGGAAAGATTTTGCAGTGACATGAATAAATTTCGCTTAACTTAAAGACGTCCGAGTTCTAAATGATGGGGCGGAGGTTCATCTGGCTGAACGTTGCCAGGAAATCGTGATCGAAAAGGAGAGTTCTGCTGGAGAGACACTCTTATGATCACAGGTCCCGGGCGCGGCGAGAGCTTCGACGAAGTGGTTTGTCATATCGGAAGTGTGATCTGCGGCGCTTCATCACGAGATCACCCACTTTGGGGGGAGGAAGATGTTACTCCCTAAAATTAGGTTGGTCTCTTGGGGAAGGGAAAGCGAACGTTCCTCGCATGCAATGCATGCAAGTGCATGCAGCTGCTCTTGAGATGTATTGCAGCAGCCTGCAATGAAAGGAGCATTGCCTTCGTTTGTTATTTTCGGCTCGTTCCTCAGCTGATCATGATGTAGAGTCCAGGTCATTATTTAATTGTGAAGTCAGTGGAGCAAATTAAAGACTTCCTGCTAAAGTTTATTAAATCTTGAAATGTGTTAAAATGTATTTTATGAAGTACTTTATTACAATGAAGGATTTAATCTGAGAATATTGCTTTACTATATTTTCAGTGTGCAAGTTATCTTTTTGGCACAGCCTAATAAATAGCTTTACTATTATTGCATGGATTTTTTCTATCAGTGTATTTTTTACTCAATGTTTTCGAAGTGTTGGTTCATCAGTGTTATTTATATTTTTACGAATAAATCATGAGTATATTATTCGTTTGGTATCGACTAATAAATGTCCCTATAATGGATCATGTGTAAGCATGTTTATTCGAACAATAGAATTTGGAATTGCTCGCGTAGAACAATCATTGATAGAGAGTGATCAGTAAATGCTCTGACCGGCTTGCTGGATGCATGATAGGCGGTGGCTACCAATGAGCTAGATCACTCTCGAGTGGTGGTAGGTGTGATGGTCTGCAGAGCTATGAGAACACTGTAAAAACACGATCCGTGGGCATAGTCTTGTGATTCTGCTACAAACGCCTTTAACCCTTTCGCTGCGCAGCTCTGTGAGAGCCAGGAACAAGCGTTTTCATGAATGAGGATTTCATTCATGCGCAGCGAAAGAGTTACGTGTGGAATTAGTGTAGTTTTGGCGCTCAACTTGCCCAGCACCCTGTGGCAGTTATTAACACGGTTACGGGGATTCTGGTGCCGTGAATCCTCATCCATTAACACGTTAAGTGCGGTTGCCTAGCCGGTGCAAATCTTTACTTTGTACATACAGTCACTAGAAAGCTTTGAAAAATTACAGAACCTAACCTTAGTGACCACCGGTGGGTCACTTCGCACTTAACGTGTTAAAGCGTGTTGCTTTGTGGTCACTGATGTGTTAAGTAAGTAAAGCCACTTAGCGTTAATGCGAGGACGTGTTAAGCTACAGTTCTTCTCACGCGTAGTGGTTAACTCAGTTTTATTTTAAATATAGTCGTAGTTTTTAATCATTTTTAAATTTCCACGTTCATGTCATAAAGTCCAGTGTAGCAGGATGATACAGAAAGTTACATTTAAGACAGATTACTGCCGTAGGTTTTTCGATCATGCGAAATCAATTATTTTAATTTGTGTGTGTTGTACATTATTTGCTGCATTGTGAGTGGTTGGAACTTTGCGCTTTTTATTATTCCAGCTACTCCAGTATAAATTCTCTCTTCACTAAAGTTTGCGGAGGATGTGTATTGCGTTACTTTTATTTTAGATTCTGTTCATTGTTGGTTGTATCTCAGTTTGCACATGATTGATACAAATAATTTTAAAATTCATCACATTTTTAACAATTTAAAAGTTTTATTCATGTATTTGAAATGTTTTTATAAGACGATCTACAATTATCTTTCTGAACTCCTGATTAGAATTTCGAGTAGAATTTTCAAATTGATTTTTACGCAACTGTGAATTTGATATCCCATGGTGTTATAAGATTGTTCTCTGAATTTCTTTTCGTACGAATAACCTTCGGCGTAACTTAAGCCGCAAAGGAATAATTTCTCTCAAACAAGCGGCTTCTCGATAATCTCAAATATTTCGCTTGTTCGATTTCTTGCATTACTGCATCTTGAAATGTCTCGTCCATTTCCTACTTAATACGACAGAAGCATCTAACAACGAGAGGCTTGGAATGAAACCTTCTAATTTTCTCCGGTCACTTTGAAAATAAAATGTTTCCTTTCGACTAAAATCGCGACTGAAAAACTGGTTGCTCTCCACCCCGAAATCAAGCTTCAAGAATGAGCCATTGAATGGTTATTTGGAATCACTGTCTTGTTGGTGCAAATTAAAGAAATGTTACGTGTTTTTGTTCCGCTATTTTTTTTTGTGGAAGGAACCAATTCCTGGTGCGGGAACCTGTTTCAAGTCGCACTCGAACAACGAACACGAGCTTTCAATTGCATTCCGATGAGTGAGAATTCTGCGACGCTGGACTTTTTCTGTGGAATTCTCATGTACAGCTTCCTTTGTTCAAACTTCGCTTTCCGAAAATCTGCAAAATGAAAAAGGTGATACTGATCTGTAAACTACCCCGGAAAATTTTACTTTAAGAGAAAAGAATCGAAAACTCCTGACTAAAGCGTTTATCGCTAGTATGTAATCAATTTCTAAATGCAGCTATATTTTTACCGAAAAAAATAGATTGGTCTAAGGGATCCAAAATATTTCGGATCTTGAGCTCGTGATCTTGGTGACAGCCCTGATCATGTCGGTCTTGAATTTTATGGATAGCAACTGTTTAGACTTTAACGATCTAGTCGATCGTATAATAAGGTTGTTTCTATCAGAGCATCATTAGTTTACTACGTTTCATACTCGCTTTGGACATCTTATCGTCTTTGCAACCACGGTTGGATGCTATGCATGCGTGCTTGTTTCGATAGCGTCGCGATAATTCGCGCATGCGTGCCTCTCTCTCATCGTATCGGGCTAGCATGCTTATAAGGCTCCACTATCCCATGACCATGCATCGGTCGTAAATTCTCAGGTCATTAAAGATCTTCCGTGAAAACGGACGGCTGACTTCGCTTCGGTCCCTGAGGGCTCCAGATAACAAATTTCTCCAGTTTCCCGACTAATTTTGCTGCTAGTTAGTTGGAATCTCGAGATTTACAGTTTGATTCGCAGTTTCTAGTTTCACAGTGACAGTTAAGTTCAATTCCTAAAGTTTACAGTTTGATCAGTTTCATTATCAGCTGTAGTCTTCTTCCTTTGAGCTTCGTTTTTCATTTTTGAAATGCTATTTTGAATACGGTGGCCTACTCACTGCTTTGGTTTAATTTTCAGCACTTGTATTGCTCCTCTCTCGCTTTTCGTGTTTGTTTTCAATTTTTCTTGCTGCTTCCGATGTTCAGGCTTTCCTTCCTAATCGCTTACAACTTTGGTTGCTCTTCCCTAGTTTGCACAAAATTTTTAGTCGTTCATTTCTGCTGTTAAGGTTTGTTGCAGTGTTTTTTCTTGTAGCTTCTTACACATTGCACGTTTTGTGCATTACTTCAAGCGCCATGTTTTATACGCATAGTGTCTAGCGTATCACACGTCGCGTGTTTCTTACATGGCTCTCTTATTGCTAGTTATTTTTTGCCTTTATTGTTTTCTTTGTTACTTCTCACGCATTATATTGTGTTTGTTCTTTCTCTCGCGTCAGCGGCAGCGTCTATCCCACCAAGCAACCCACCGAGCAGGCGCGTAGATCGCATCACTGACCATGTTGTTGTAAAGCTCGTCGGGCCGGCGACATGATTACCGGCGGCGATAAGCGCCTACGTATCTGCGATGCATTCCCATGATAGCTCCCAACCTGAAGTTACAAGGTGTGATAAAGTCGCCACGCTGCAATTGCCCCAGCCCTGCTTGTGATGCGCGCACGATAGAGAAAATACCGCCGTTCCGCCTTCAAGCCCTTCCATGCACTGCTGCAGCCGCAACTCTCTTGCTTTGCGCTAAACCTTTTAGTTTTAGCATCAAAGAGAAAGCTTTATTTTTATCAACACAAGAGGTTCATTTTCTTGTTACATGAATCGTTGAACGATGAAGAAAAAAGGCTTTTGTTTTATCGGCAGGACTATCGGAGGCACTAGTCAGCGAGGATGATCTCTCTTCCTATGACTGGATTCTTCTCACTTGCTACCCCTAATTGCCCGCGAACTGATCATGAGTGCAACTTTAATACATGCACTGTCACATTTCAGAAAATGCACCTTTTTTACTGTAGCAGGTCGATTTCTTCTGCACAGATCGTGTGCTTGGCTGCATTGCTTCAGTGCGTTTCATATGCTGCAAATGCAGCGGTTTTTGGATGGCAAAATTTTCGACGCACACAATTCATTGCGTATGTAATTTTAAAAATGAGTTTGAATGTTAGAGATAATCATTTTGCATGCAATTACATGTTTTTGAGTCCTGAAGCAAATTATGAATGCTGGATGCTAGAAATTTTCGAATCGTTTTCTCGAAGAAATACATCAAATATAATAAATTCTAATTTTTTTAATGCCAAACCTTGTCAGCCCGGCGGCTTGGGCCCTCATCAAATGTCTTCCGAGGAATTAACTCTTCAATTGACTTGTGTGACATTCAGTGTCAAATTTCCAAGATTAAAAAATAATAATTAATATTCCGTCTATTGTTTTTTTGTGTATGAGTTCGTTTTCAAACATTTCTTTAAATGAGACTTTGAATGTTTGAACTATATTCTTGATAGTGTCATGACTCGTTTCATTAATAAGAGCATCTTTTTAGTGTGTTTATATTTTATAAAGTTTATACGTTCCAGTTGCTTGTGTTTTCATTTTACAAATGACTCCAAAGTTTGATTCTTATATAAATGTGTACATGTTTCTATCGGCTTTTACATATAATAATATTGTTATCCGATCTTATCAACACATCGTGTTTGTTTGTTTCCAGATATATTAACTATCTGCATTTTAAAGCATATGCAGGGAAACAAACCATCACTGGCTGCTGGGCTCTCATGCATATAGATCTCTGTCTCTTCTATCTCTGCTAGATAAAAATGAAAGCTTTTTAGTTCTCCCGTCCCTCCCTAGAGCAATTGTTCCGGACTAGCGCCTGTTTTCCGAAGTACAAATAAATTTCTCAAATAAGCTCAAGTTTTTTTTGCCCTGGCGAATATTAATTCAGCCCCGTTCTTCTACTCGTCACGCCAAAGTTTGAGTTGAGATTTTACTGTTTGTTTTTGGAGACGAAGTTGAAGGGGCGTTTGATTAATCTTCGTTGCTCGCTCTCTCCGTCTTCATTTAAGATCGCACTTCCATCTGCGTTGATTTTGTGTTAGGTTTGTTCTGTTGATTGCAGTTACCATGAGCTCCATGCGCTACGTTTAAAATCAGCTAGGTCTCTCAAAGAAATTTGTCGGACACTCCTGTTCACTCTTCCTCTTCTTCGGCCTTTTTGCGACCTTTTAATGAATTCAATAGTGATCCTCATGTTTATCTCATCTTTATTTTTCCAGTAGTCCATTCCCCTTTGTACAACTTCCAGTATTATTTATAATCTATTTAAAAGACTGAATATTCTTCTGCTGTAATATTACAGAGCCGAGTTTTTTCAAATTTGAGAATATGTTTCCAATTGTTGTCTCGTGGTGGCCTCCAACAGGGAAAAGGGACTCGTCTGCCCTCGAGCTGTTGTATTCTTAGGATCAGTCTAGAGTCTGCGATATCTGAAGCACTAGTTGTAGGTTTAGTTGAATATTTAGACATTGACTTAAGGATTTGTCTTCTCATATAGTGGCCTAGTGTATCCTGTACCACACCTCCTGCTCGTATGCTTTCGGCCGCCTACATAATATTTATATTCATTTATGGTTTTCACTGGCGTGGTTTTAACGATTTTAGGGCACAACATGGTTCAGGTAACTACAATTAGTTGTAGTAAATTTTCATAACAATTTAGCCGTAATATTTCGTACCTTCACAATTCATTCAGCTGTGTTGTAATTTTAGCTTTAACTCATGTTTCATTTTTTCATATAACCAGTACATCAAGCAGTTTCAATTTTCCCATGCATTTGAAAGAATTTTAAATCCAATTGAGGTTTCTGTCTTCTGCTCCTATTGTATAATTATTTCCAATTGGTTGCTATTAAATATTTGAATTTCTTTTCACAGTTCCTGCTAAAGTCAATTCGTATGTGCATTATTCAATACTTTTCTATTCATTTTAAGTTGAATAAATTGAGTCCAATAGTCCAGTGAATACAATTAAATTTTCAACAAAAAAAATCCCTTTTTTATTAGTTTGGTTGTTATGATTTTTTGAAATCTTATCCTGTTTCGGTATAAATCTCTATTATTTTATTTATATTTTCTTTAATTTTTTGTAATTTTGAACAAGCATGGTGAAATTGTTCACAAAGTACGTTTTTGACATTCATGACGTTTTTCGATTTGATTTTCCCTGCACCGAAAAGACGGTTGTCGATGTTCTTGAAACCCATTTTTTCCGTACGACACTTGATCTTCTCGTCGGTCTGTGGAAAGCGACTTCGTGCGAGCGTTCGATATCATCGAGTTCGGCGGAAAAATGATTGTACGAGAATACTATGGACGGCCGTTATGAGTATGGGCGCATGCTAATAAATCCAGTTAAATGCCCCAGCTAATGCCTTCCTGTACCTCACATTGAGGCTTTCACAAAATACAGGGACTCACTCAAGAAGCATCCAACCCTCTAGAAAGAAGGGATCAACTGAAATTCTTTGCGTTTGGAGGGAAAATTAAACGAGTCATTCGTTAGCGACTAAAGCCTGTCATTGGAGGACATTGGCATGTATCGCCGAGGCTGATCTGGCTAAACCTTCCATATCTCCGCCTTATGATGCTCGTTCTCTCTTTCTCGCTTAATTCTGTCCTCCATGCCCCATTGGCCGCATGATTTCATGTTGTTAACGCCAACAACTGGGCAATAAATGCTAGCAATGAGCTGCTGTTTCTCATGCAAACGCACTAAAAATTTGTTCATCAAAAATGAAATGTTGTTCGTTGATACTCGTTCTGGAAATTAACGTCAAAGTACAGCTTGATACTTTGCTCTGCCTTGGTATGCATTCAAATATTTCCCTTAAATGTGTTACTACTGATCGTATTGTTCATAGGCTGGAATTCAGAAAGACAATGAATTTTTTCTTAAGAGGATAATTTTTTGTCGTAATTGGTTGCAGGTATCATTTGAACATGAATTAAGTTTGATGCACTACTTCACAAATTGTTTTATACTATATTTTACTTGTATTGTACTCAAATTACAAAGAATATTTTCCCGTTCGTGCGGAATTTTCGGCATGAAGGGGCATGTTGAACTTCAGTAGATAAATAGTTTGTCATTAATCATTTTGATTTCTCGTTAAAATACAATGTCTAAACTTGAGTTTTCCCGAAATATCCTGATTAAACTTTCTTAGTTACTTGGAATTCAGGTGTTAGTGTCTTTGCAATTAGAAGAAGACAAGCTCAGTCAGATGTTTCGTGTTTCTGAGTGCTGCATTGCCCGGTTTGATTGTGTACTAACACCAAATTCTGGTGTTTTCATTGAGAGCTATTTTTATAATTGTGACAATTGATTATTCAACATTTCGCGTGTATACTTTCCTTCACTTCACTACCAAAATGGACTCGAGAAAGTTATTGTTTACCATTAGTTCGTTTGGCAAAACTGTGGTAACAGTTGCGAATGCAGAAGGTTGCAGCAGTGTATAATTTCATCGTAGTGAGCTTGATCGTTTATACCAAAAGATAAACTTATAGCATTCATGGTACTCTGCCTCAAAAGTAAGTGCTGCAACTGAACCTAAAAAATCGTGAATAGTTGTTAAATGTATGTATTTACGTAATACGTATATGTACCAGTATATAACGTATATCGTTTTTATTAACTTATTTTAAACGTTGTTAAGATAGCGTAAATGTGCCGCTTCAATCTTTAGGGTCTTTTGTGTGTGTGTCTCCCTTTATTTCGGGTAAGAGACGTTCAAAGATGCGTAAAAATCTGGACGCCTAATCGTTGCATTTCGTCCTACCTATTTATTCAAATTTGAACTCCATGTTCAGCGACACATTACTTGTGTTCATGGTATGCATACATAGCAGGAGTATCAGTAAAGAATTCATGCATAATAAAGGTGCGCCACACATGTTCTGTAAGTATTTATGCTAAAGCCTCCCGGCAAGACTGTCCAATAGAGCGTAATTATGGAGCAGCGGCGGCAGCGCAAAACAAAGCCTTCCTAACACTGTTGGCATACGAGATGGTCTCTGCGCGCTCACAAGCCGCAATGCAGATCATTCCAAAAGTATGTTTCGTAGAAATTAAGTATTTCGTTCAATATTCATTTGGATCTTCAGTTCGACGCATCCGCGTTTGTAGTATGGACTCTTTGGACAATCATGCTTTAAGTGTGACCGCGCGTTCTCGCTGCCCACTTCGCCATCATGATGCACTTCTGATTCTCAGTTATAGATGGTCAATTTAGAGCAGGTAATGATATGCCTTCGTCATGCAACCTTTTCTTGAGTTTCATGTCTTTTGCATGGCTCCCAAACATCGCCAGTCGGTGGTCTCATTATCAAGTCTACGGATGACGGCATTCGTTTTGCAACTTAAGACTTTACTTTGATATAGCGGAATAATTTTATTTTGTCATCAAATACTAACGCATCGATAATATATGGGAGGAAACGATTGGTGGAAAACTTTTCCTTGTCAGAAAACTATTGATTGTGGATCAACTTTACGGATTATTCGATAATACGCCTTCCGTTGCGTTCAAAAGATAGTTAAATCAACTAGAGTCAATGAAATGTGTTTATCATTTTCAAAATGACTTAAGCTTACCTTGTTTCAAATTTTTTCACCATTAAAATTGTTAACATGTGCTTCTAATATAGCAACATGTGTTTCTGGTCTTTCGAAGATTGCGTGCTGATATGCAAAATTTTCTCGTTTTTTCTTTCGAGAGCTTCCAGCTCCAGAATTGCATAAATTTGTTGTAGCAGCTATCAGATCTGAAATATAATACCACATCATCTTGATGAATTTCTGTTGAATTGGATACACGTATGTAGTTCCTCTGTTAATCTTCTTGGAGCGATTGTCTTCTGAAGACTGGATCTTTAAAGACTCGAATTCAAATGCACTTTTTGCATATCATGCCTCGAATTTTAATAAATATCTTATAATCCAATAAAGCCAGCAATAAATGTTGTTTAGTTATTATTGATAAATTAGTTTCTTTGTGATAAATAAACATTAAAGCATTCTGTAGTTGTCTGGGAAAAAAGATCGAAAACGCTTTAAAGTTTCGAAAGTGTGAATATTTGTTTCATTCGCAGTCGTAGTAAATATATAATTATATTTATACATTTGTATGTATGCACTCGCATTGTGGTACGTTTTTTGACTTGAGCGAAGTCCTCTTTTATCTTTTTCACCTCTTCCTCGTGTGCATTTTTGCATCATATACATTTTCTGTTCGTATAAAACAAGTCCCATTCCATTCATTATATTTGTTAGGCCGTATAATGTATATTATTGCTGGCCATATTGATGATGGGTCGTCCATTACGTACTACATCTACCGGATCGTTAATTTTTAGCCAGTCCCATTTTGGCGCTAATCGTTCAAATATCTTGAGAATAAATCATCGGCTCTTATCTCCACACTTCCATCCTTCATTCGTAAGTGGTCCGGTTGTGCTCCTTTTTTGCCTACTTGTGATGTTCTTAAGCTTTGTTTCTTCTCGTACGGGCCTCATATCTCTTGTGTCCGCTTCGTGGAGATGTCCATTTTTGATTTCTGGCTCCCATAATAGATGTTGCTTCAAGTTTGAGGCTATTGAAATTTTTCAATTGTATTGTTATTGTAACTCTACTCATACATTCTGATATCAGTTAATGTCTTCCATGAAGTTTGTCGGAAGCTGTGTTCATAAACAGATATTCTTATTTTTAATATTTTCAGTTCTTAAAATTAAATAAAAAAATTCATGGCTTCAGATCGGGATCATTAATATAGTATGGAAATTTTCTTTGCTTGCTTTCGAATCATGATGTACTAACGTACAAGATAAACGTTCGCCTCTTTGTTTCAGCATACCATTCAACTCTTTTCTAATATCGTATGCATGACCCAAGCTATCTCACCTTAAATGAACATTAAGCGACGACAAAAAATAATCTGGTGTGCTTCGATAGTTAGTGCGCTGTATCTTTCACATTTTCAACGCACAATAATTAATGTTGAGTCCACGATAAAGTCGTACAGGTCGACCTTCCATAGCAGGGGCATCGTTCGAGCGCAGCGAATCGTGCCCTATATGTCATCCGCACTTCGGGAGTTGCGGGTTAATTCAACCCTTCGATGGTTAAAAGTTTTTTCCCTCATGAGCATATCTGAAATGGACTATGAACTTGAAATAAAATATCTAAGCATTCGGAATGAAGGCTTTTTGGTGTCAACGCTGCTCTCACTGATGACTTTTCTCAATAGAACTGGAAGACCAGGGTAGAAAAACGGAATTTATTCAATGAAAGCTGGCGAACTAATCCCAATGAATGATTTCGAGTAAAAAGTTGATCTGCTCATCTTGAAAAGAGCGCTGATTAATTTTGTTTCATTTTATTGAATTTGAAAGTTAGAGATTATCTTAAATAGTTACAGTGTCGTCCGTAAAAGTTTTTCAGTTTTCAACTGAGCTGGTAATTACCTTGTGTTTAGTTGTGCATTCAATTCACGGACCTATGAAATGTTAATGTAATCTTGTACACATTCATAACATTCTACTGTATATTGGTTACCGACATACCGATGAGCTTTGATCATTTCTACCTTTTAAATTTATTCACATGAACATTTTATATCGTAGGAAGGTTACCTTTGTGTTTTTATTCAATAGTACTAAGAACTGCATTTAATTGTTGGACTCCTTTGTGATTGCCTAGTATGATTCCCAAACTAATAGCATTACAATACCAATAAAAACCCTGAGTTGCGATGCGTTGTCTGATAACCCTATAGACATTCTAATTCCCTTCTAATAATATCTTTTCTAAAACCAATTTAGACACACGCCGTAGTGTGTAAATTGATGTGAAGCCGCATTTGGGAGCCACAGTTCGTTCCCTCTCCCGGCCTCATGCGCCGTGATGCATCCAGGGGTCCGGCCGTCGATCGCCTGTAAGACTGATGCCAGCCGGCCGGCTATCTGTCTCGTCTGCGTGACCAGGACCGAGGCACGACGTGCTCTGCAGAGGTGCTGCTGTTGCTGCTTTCCAGTGCACCTTCGCTGCTTGCTCTGCGTCTGCAGTGCTCTCCAAAGCACCGTTTTCACTTTCTAAGCCATCAATAAGAATTAGTATGGCGTTTCAGTGCTTTATATGACAATGGTATTTGCAGTATGTCCTAAAAATGACCTAAAGCTTTTCTAAATTTTAGCTTGACGTTTTTTTTAAATTCAGGGAGTCTTCAAAGTTATGTTTAGCGTTTAGATTCTTCTTGTTTCGATGTTCCATTAATGCAACGCCATGCTGTCGGACAATCCAACGCAAAATATTAGATTCATCTAATTTTGAACGAAGTGATATTCGTTGGTCTTAAAATTTAACAGAATCATCTCAAACTCCCCAGGGAGGAGCGTTGAAGCAGTGTCCAGTTACTATATCTTGTGGACGTAGCATTTCTTAGAAAATATAACGGATTCACTAGTTCCTCAGGCTCAATTGAACCCTCCCAAAGGACATAATGATGTCTGTCCTCATTATCATAACTTGGGGGAAATCTAAGTGTTCTGCTAACGTGCTCTGTGTTATTAGCAATACTTGTTGCTGGCATTATTTTTGATACTTAAATTTTACCTTTTGCTCCTCCAGTCTCTCGCGAGGGAAACGCTTGTCCCGTGCAAGCGAATTCTGTCGTGAATGCCTTCGTTTATTGTGTGTCTTCTGCTCCTGACTTCATCATCTCGTGTGTGTTGGCAATGTTTACTCGGCCTCTTTATGTTGGTTATAAAGAACTTATTCTAAAGGAAGTCTTTCCTTGTGCTCTTGTGGTGTTGTCTTAACTAAATTTTCGCTGAGTTATTTTGTGCTGATCGCCTAAATTAAAAAGGAATGTTAGTTAAGATCTGAATGCATACATATATTAACGCTATTATGTAATTATAGAATAGAAATTCATTATTTTTCCTCTGTTTGGTATGCGAACACTATATTTTTTTTACAACCAGTTGATGCACATGTCTTTACTGTTTTACTAGTGTAGAGTACGGAAATGTATCAATTTAAATCTTTTTTTATTCAAATGAAATATCAAAGTAATTTTTACGCTGATTTCTGTGACATTGACAATGATGTATGTTCACGAATAAAGGTTAACATAAGTAGTCTTACTTTCCTGATGACTTCGTTTGAGTCAGTACACAAAGAATCTACTTCTCCAAATGACATTACAGATTAGGAATTAGTACATTTTTGAAAGTTTCGCTGTGGGTAGTGAGTCTTTTGAGAAACATTTCTATTTTGTTGGTATGTGGTACCTAAATAATAGGGTCTCTGATATTATTAGTTAAGCCTTATTCGTTATTCCTCTGGTTGATAATGAGAAGGGCTTTGGAGTCTGATGATTACTGCTCGTATTGTATAAACCAATTAGAGGGAGCATGTCAGCCTATTATAGAGAGGACCTAAGCTCATTTAGGTGTGTTTAGCAGTGCAGTTCGTATCATTCTAGTCCTAATTTAAAGGGAATTACGGCAGACGCAACGCAATTACTTGCCTCGCTGGTTCTCTTATCCGTACTGCTTAACTCTGATCATTCTCTATTGATGACCTAACATTTAATTGCTTCTCTAACCTTCGTGCCGCGGCAGGCACGGTCTCGTGTTCCTGTTCCAGGTTCCTCTGGGAAACAAACGTGTTCTGTTCTTTAATCGTGTTTGCTTAGTTCGCGGCGCGGCTTGGATTGCCTAATGAAGTATTGCCTTCAAACAACTTACGTACAATACCATTCTTGCGAACGTGTTCAATAGTGTTTGTTGTAGAATAGTTGTATTTCGTTTACTTAATAAGTTGAAATGTTTGCATAATCCTTTTCGCAGAAACATTTTAAAGTGTGCTATCAGATGATTTACATTTTGGCCAACAAAGGCCAATATTCCCGTACTATAACGTATAAACCATGGTAACCGTACCGTTGAATGCTTATTTGATGTTGATTTATTTTCGTGGACTAAGTAATCATAAGTAAACTTGCATAAAAAGATTCATGAATCGTTTAGGTTCGGTGTTATTGTAGGACTTCAAGACAATAGCCTCGTACGTCAGTTTTTTATTTATTATTCTCTACTGTTTGGACTGCACATTTTTCGATTTAAAAGATGCAGTACTCGAAGATATATCACAAGATATAGTTGAATAAATCTGCAGGTTCCAGTGCTTTAATTTTGAATAGTATTATTGACATGCAATTTTCCCTAAGGCCATCTTATTGTTTGCTCTGGCGGGAAGATCGTAGCTCACTTATGTGTAAACCCATGTCTACTTTACTGTGCGTATTTTAAAACTTTATAGATATTGTTTGCATACATTGAGTGAAATAAAATATTTTTTACGTGTTAATAAATAAGTTAGACTTGTTCGTATGCAATTAAAGTTTTTGGACTTTGTTTGGAGAGTTTATTTGTTTAAAATTGTCATTAAAATATCATTCGTATAGCTAGTCACAATTCCCGTAATTTATCTACCGTATTGGAACTGCAATCTTGAAGCATAAGATTCTTTCAGTTTTTCGTTAGTCACCTTGAAAGCTTCCGTGCAACCCCTGATGCAGAAAATTATTTCTTCTGGATTTCATGAACCCTACATGTGCAAGTTCTATGACTTCAAATGTATCAACATTCGTCAGACCCTTATTGTGGATAATTATTTCTTTTAGACTTCATAAACCCTTAAACCCTTCATCAACAAGTTTTATGGCTTCAAATACACAAACACTCGTTATTGAAGGTCATAACGTTAGAGGTCTAAGGTGAAATCCGTTGAAATTTTTCTTTTTCGTGTGATTTAGATGTGGTTTTATGTTTCTTTGTCTGAATCACATCTGGACAGCTTCCCTTAGTTTTGCTGATAAAACTTGTTCTATCATCTTCAACTGATTTCTATTTTAGCAGCATTTGCTCCTCCTTTATTAGTCTTGCATGTTTTAATGTTTTTTCCTGTATTTGTCTCATTGAATAAAGTAATTTTAAAATATTGCTGTAGCAACGTCTTCACTAGAGAGGCGTTTTAGCCTTTTTATTCTTCAATGTCTCTTTCTTTATTGACTAAATAATTTTGGGTAAGCACTTTGCTTGACATGATCCAGCTTGTCTAATGTGTCGATGTTGTCACAAATTTAACCCTAAATAGGACTTGTGCCTCAACAGTTACCGGACGAGAACGGGACTTACCACAAATTACAACTGTCTCGGTCCGTTCTTAAAAAACGATAGCAACTGTCGCTTGTGTTACGGTTTCATTACTGTGAGCGTAACTGTTGCTAGAGACAAGGCCAGTTTTTGGACGATAACGATAGCAATCATGTATGTTACGGTCAGTTTCACGACAGAAGCGGAAGCTAGGAGCGAACGCAACTATCCGTTTCACGACTGCAACGGGAGCTGCAGGTTGTCTCGTTTCGTCATGTACTTGAACTTTATTGATGAAATACCGTGAAGTGTTATCTTGATATAATGGAAAAATTGTGTAAATTTTATTGTGAATAAATTTGAAAAAATGCAGCATTAAAACCATTCAAGCGTTCATGCATGAATGCTTAACATTATCATTTTTAATATTCACTCGTAGATTCATCCAATAATTTGTTTACGGTTTATCATTCATGTTACGAGAAGTGAGGTGTGATGATGCAAATTGAAATGTCGTCGAAGTACTGCAATGATAAAATAAAATGAGACTTCATCGTTGGTCTCTAAATCAGATAAAATTTATTTCGAGCTTCATTCGATTGAACGGAATGGATTTAGCATGTTCTTTACGATGAGTCGTTTGTGAATGATGATCATAATCATAGAGTAGAATAAGACAGAAACATGGTTTCTACGCAGTGAGATGAAATTAACTGTCACCTAAATCTGTGTCATGAGCTAGAAGTCTCACGACGTAGAGTAGGGTTGAAAGCGTGTGATTTTCATTATCAGTAATGGGACGAAGCCGTGGTCGCGCTGGACCGCTTGCGTTAAGGCAAGAGAAGTAGCTACAGCGACTGGCGTGCTGCCACAGCTGCAGTTTCCCGAGTTCTAATCTCATCGCCAGCAAAAGGTTGCGGGAACTTGATTCTTATCACTCTGCCAAAGTTCATTCATTTTCAAAGTTTGTACTTGTGGCGTAAAGGTTATCTGCGTCTTCAGAATTCCTGTGAGGGCCACAAGAAATGTTCTGCCGTTTTCTGTTTTGATCTCACGGCGCTTCTTCTGTCCAGGAAGTTTTTAAAATGGAAACACCGTAATCCCGCATACTGCTAACAATTTAGATTTGAATACTGTCATTTCCATGATGTTCGCTACTCCTGATGCTTTTTGTGAGGATCAAATCATTCGTATATTTTGCAGACACATCTTCAATTGGTACAATTTTGCTGGTATCTATTTATTCGGAAGCCCGCAATTTCAGATTTGGTCTCTGCAATTTTATTCTAAAGTTTTCCCCATAGATTGTGAATATTTCTTACATGGCCGAAGTACTGTGACTTGTGTGTATAATTAATTACAAGCTCATTGAGGTTTGTCAGCATTGAATGAAAGTGAAAGAGTTAATTATTTCATTTTAATGATCGGTTATTTCTAGCTATTGTACTATGCGCTGCCTGAAATTCAGATTATAGGCTTATAAAGCCCAAAAAAATATCAACCCATTATTAGTCTCCTGGTAGAAGAAGTTTTCCAGCATTCGGTATTTGCGGATCATGTTTTGTGGGCAATCCAAGTGCTAGTCGTATTATCAGAAGTGGAATCTCGGCGCCCTGCGCTTTTATTGGCTGTCATTAACGTGCGTCGATTGTGCTGTGTCGGCCCTTCGCTGGCTTATTTCCTTCTCTCTGGAAGGCTTAGAGTTCACTTTCTGCCCAGCTGCGGGTCCCAGAGATCGTAGGAAATTGGATCATGTAAAAAACTGTCGCTGCTGCCTGATATTCTTCTTGGTTGCTATTTGGCTGGATTTTCGACTATGAAATTCGAAAAGTATGCTTACGAATGAACTCCTTACAGTTCAGACTTGTCTGAGGTTGCAAAATTTGATGTGTGAACTTCATTCATTTTTAAATCTAGGGTCTGCTTGAAGTGATCATTTCCTGTGACCCTGTTCCAATTTATCATACTAGTTTGTTTGTCAGCTCTCCGGTGATTGAATATAAAATTATAAATCTGCTAGAGTCATGTTTATCATTTTTGTTGCAGTTAAGACTGGTGTAATAAGATGCACTTTTCGTAGAAAGCATTTTATGGTAGATCCAATCAATAGAATAGAAATAGCTTCAGTTTCTTTGTTTTAGTTTTCATAAAACGCTTATGTTCCTGAAGCTAAAACACGACTTTTCATTAATATTTCATAAGGGTTCGTTTTCTTTACGGCAATGTCAAACTTTAGCGATTTTACATCCTCATTTCAGCAGAAATAAAGAAGTATTTTTTTGAGTAAGTTTTTTCGTTGTATCGAAGTTAAGAAATTTTCTGTACTTATCCAGGCTTTCCGTGTCTTTTTGTGCTTGGCTCGGCAGCTTAGCAATAAAATATGGAGAACTTGCAAGTCTTTCATGAAGAAACATGAAAGTTGTACAGTCAGTTTATTAATTTTAATGTGTTCTACGGAACAGAAATAACTGCTACTGATGGTTTTACATATATGTAATAAAGATGAAGAAATAGCTTATTTTTTGTTAGTGTTGTCTCTTATTGCATTTAGAACATTTTTAACTTGCTGCGTGTCTGTTCTTCATGAAATTTAATTCCACTGTAAGGTTTTTTGACTACGTAACATTTTAGATGATGATAACATTTTCATGGGTGTAATTAAATCCTTTTCAATGTACTTCAGACAAACCTGTTTCGAGATCTATCCTTCCAGTGTATTGCGATATACATATACATATATTACAACACTGTTAAATCAACGATAGTTAAAAATTATTTTTGATCTGTTAAACAGATTTCCATTTTATTAGTGCGTCTGTTCGTCGACGTGTTGACTGCCGTTAAATCCTGTCTGAAGCTTACCACCTTTCCTCGGCTTCGTGTGCGTTTTTTTTCGGTCTAAGGTTAGATTGGCCAACACGATTAGCGCTCGAACCTGCGCTTGCAGAAATTGTCGGGTGTTTTCGACGTGTTGACGGATAAGACAACCGCTTGGTTGACGTTTGAATGTGTTGACGGATTATACGCGTGCTTGGCTAGCCGATGAATGTGTTGACGGATAAACTGAGTGCTTGGCTAGCCAATGAATGTGTTGACGGATAAACTGTGTGCTTGGCTAGCCAATGAATGTGTTGACGGATTATACGCGTGCTTGGCTAGCCGATGAATGTGTTGACGGATAAACTGAGTGCTTGGCTAGCCAATAAATGTGTTGACGGATAAACTGAGTGCTTGGCTAGCCAATGAATGTGTTGACGGATAAACTAAGTGCTTGGCTAGCCAATGAATGTGTTGACGGATTATACGCGTGCTTGGCTAGCCGATGAATGTGTTGACGGATAAACTGAGTGCTTAGTTAGCCGATGACTGTGCTGAAGGACAAGGCGCCTGCTTGTTTACTCGATGAATGTGTTGGCCGATAAAACGCACATTGGCTTGGCTATTGTGTAAGTAGGGAGAAATGCTTGGTTGAAGTTATACAAGTCGATTGAATATTAAATTAGGTTGGTGAGGCCATATGATCACGGGTAACATACGTGACACCGCTGTTTTTTGACAATTTGAAGAAAATGTTGCAAGGAATAGGTAGATAATTCGTGTGGCTTTTAAAAATGTTGGATGGGACGGATATTATTAGTCTAGCATTTGAAGATGTTGATGGGTAGGATGGCACTTGATCAAAGCTAGAATGTAATTATGGACTGTCTTGGTAACGTCTGATTGTGTACCTGAACGTGACGAAAATGATATGTTGCCAAGGTTGATTACGTAAATACTCTCCTAACTAGTAAAAAATGGTCAATTTTTCAGATAATAACCTGTTCCGGGTAGTTTTTAGTTAGAATTGTTTCGAGCCGTTTTCATGAGCGACGTTTAATGTTTCAAACCTCTCCAGAAGTGTCAAAAGTTTTTTCGAAATGATGTCTCCCGAACGCATAAAGTTTTTCGTAGAAAACAGAATTAGAATGCGCGGTTCTTTGAGCTCAAAAACTTACTGTTGTGTCTGGTACTATTTGGTCAAAATAAAAGTTCACAAACTTGTGTCTCTTTTTATGTATTTTTCTTGTTTCCAATTAAACTTCCTATAACTTATTTGTTTATTCATTCTAATTGTAGATCTGTTATTTGATTTCAGTTACTTCTGTTCTCGTGAAAATATTGCAGCAATCAGAAAATCTTAATTTTCTGTTTGACGTTCGTTATGCTAAAATAAGCAGTCTTCTCAGTACTTCATTTGTTTTACAAATCAAAAACTGAAATTCTTTTTTCCTTATATGAATATAAATTTACACAGCTTTTAGCTTCTAATAAATCACACAGCGGAAAGACTTTGTTTATCTTCTTAATTGTTACTTCAGTTCCCGACTAGAAATTATTTAACTCATAAAAAAAAGTTATTTCATTGTGGCAGCAGCTATGAATCCATTATTTAATTTCGTTGTTTCTACTGCGCCGAGCAAAGACGAAGAAACAGCAGATTCATTGAATACTTACGATTGAATTTTATTGCTGAAATTTGTACATGTGTATATATCATACATACGACTCCTCGTTTCCAAGAACTTACGTTTCATGAGCATCGTGTAGCGAAAATGCGATCCAGCGTCTTAATCGTAATACGACCTCGACCTCCAAAACGAGGGGGACAGAGAATTGTCTGCTATAGAACTTATAAACAGCTGCCATGCTGATTTAGGTCATCACAAGGCAACAAATAATCATGCAAGTGCAGCATTTCTCTGAACTCACTGCTTAGGCGAGTCTTCAAGTACAGCCTGGGGTACGACTGTCCTTTGGGGTCAGAAAAATTACTTGGCTTTTCTTAAGAGGTCGTGTTTGTGTCCATCTCTGTCTGCGTGTGTTAGGAAGACTTAATTAGCTCCTGCGGTTGCCCTGAGCTACCAACCTCAGTAATAATTAAACTTATTGAGCGAATCTGTTGTGGATTTATTTAGAAAATTAGAGGGCTTTAATCTTACCTTTCAGACATTCAAGGAAATTATACTACCGGTAGTCTGTACAAGTATCATAGATACTATTACTATCTGCTTCATTTAATCATTTTTTTACAAAGAGTACTGACCGTGGGTTGCCATTTTTGTCAATTACACCTGACCGTCTGGTCGCTTTTAAAAACCATTCAGCTGAGTAATTTTTTTTACCAAAATTCAAACTCTTCATTTTTTATTTTTTATCGTGGGTATTTTTATAGTACTAATATTCTAAAACCAAGTTAGAATTGAGCAAATTTAGTCTAGTATTAAAGTTCTTTCTGTATCAATTTCTTTGTATTTCTACATTCCTTTTTGTTTTGAGTTTTATGAATTTTACACATTTGTACGAGTGATTTCGAAAAGTTGCTTGAGCGTGCTTGTAAAGTTTACTCGAGTCTAATGGTCGGGCAAATTATAATTAAACTAGTAAAACCGTTTGCACTCACCGTGGAATGTTTCAGTCAATATTCTCCAAATATCAACGACAACTTTTCAAGCACAGTGCATTTCAAAGCTGAACCAGCAACTGCTGGAAACGACGACGGTTTTGAGTGACCTTTTAGAAATAGTAGGAATGAAAACGTTGAAATGACACAATTTCTTCAAAGTAAAGACAACATAGAACCATGGTCTAAATGACAGAAGAATTCTCGAGGATACGTGGGCTTCGCCTGAATGCTGATCCATACCTTAACTGACGTATTTTAATTTTGATCAGCGGTAGCATTTATCTCATTCCTGTGCAAAACAGTGTGCATTCAAATAGTTTTGTATCTTGGCAGTATATCATGCCCGAAATTTTATTCGAATCAATTAGTGCTGACGAGGTGCTCTTGACCGAGTCGTAAACATGGTAAAGGTTAACAAAATAATGAGCGATACACAATAGTATTCAGGATTACAATACGATCGCATTTTAGTTTCCTGTATAATATGCACTGTAGAATGGCTGCGTTCGTTTCGTAGGAACGTATTTCTAAGACAAAAACGCCAACGTTAGATGGGAAATTTTGTGACAAACCGTACGTGCTGTCTTTGTGTAAGAATAGTTAATTTCTGCTTGGTAAAATCTCTTTGATGCCGCCTTTTGAAATAACTTATTTTCATTACTCTTTTGTAATTATTCATTCGCTCAACTATTTCATTTTGTGTACCATTAACTTGAGTGGCTGATCACTGTCTGCTCTCTATTGATGTGACTCAAGGGAACGGCCCCAACATAACAAATAATTTATTTTCCAAAACATCTTGTATCAAGAGATTGCTTTTGTACTTTTCCCTCATCAATTACTCGAATAATAAAATATTATTTGACGAGCTTAGGCGTTCGTGCAGACTTCATTAATTTCCTTTGACGAATAAATTCTTAATTTAATTAAATCTCGAGAAACGCCTTCTTTCCCCTCATGAGCCGTCACTCTCGCTGGTCTGGAGGACGACTAAAGAGCGACGGAGGCATTCCGGTTGGAATCCTTGAATTTTTTGAGCGTTGCTTTTATATTGTTGAACTAAAATTAGTTTCCACCGAGATTTGCTGAGTAAATATTCGCGTGCATTTCAGATTGTGTGTTGCACACTAATCTTCGATTTGAAAACAGTTGCTTCTGGTGTACATGGAACGTTCACGGTAAATCAAAATAGAAAAATGAAATTTCTTGAGGTTCACTTCTTGTGTTTGAAAATGGAAAATTTCCGATGGTGGGGGATAGAGATAAATCGGCTCTCCTATCGCATATTTTATGCAAGCGATGTATCCTTATGCAGGCACCCAGCAGAGGTAGCAAAAGCAAATGATGAGTTCTTTTTTAATTGAAGTCTCACAGAGAGGATCTAGGGTTGATTTTGAGGCTCGAACGCTCGTGGCAAATTTGCCGCCGTAATTTGGTGGTTATTGGATGGATTAGCAATGCATATTTCTCTTCCTCTGAATAACGGTGGCATTGCGCTTTGTATTATTTCGCAAAATTGGACAATATATGCCGACCGCATTGAAGAATTTTTTCCTTTTTCAGTTGCTATGAAATATTGAAATTATATCGTTTGAAGTCAAATTAAAAAACTAACTATGATCTGACTAAAATAATAGGACTTTACACACCAAAATGAATCACCACGTATACAAATTGTTCAGCAAATCATTTTTGAACATAAGTTCCATTAAGAGTACGTGTAAATTCTGCCTATATTGTCCTACCAATCGTCAAATAACATATATGTTCATCGAATCTATAGAAAATAAAATGAAAAACAGTTACCATATTTGCAATGATTATTTCGTGGTGGAGTTTGTGTCTGAGAGGTAGAGGAATTGAAGGCGGCATTGCGGATCCGCTTTGAACTCGGATTATCATTCCAGTAAGTCATCACTGAACTACGAGAGGTCAGTCACTGCACCTGAAATATCAGTCACTGCACCTGAAATATCAGTAACTGCACCTGAAGGGTTATTAACTGCACTTGCAGTAAGTATGTGTGTCTATATTCTCGTAGTACTCGCGATTTGAGTTCACCAAATTTACAAGAATGGTAATACTGAATTTTCGATGAAGGCTTACGATCAGTTTTTTGAATGCGTGTTTGGAAACCACGGAGCGGTGTATGCAAGAAGGACAAGGTCCGTTGCTTCACTGCGGGTTCCTCGGTGCGTCGTCATTGCAGCAAATGTTGTCGTTGGCAGGGCCCGTGTATGGAGCGGCTTATCAGATCACGGACCCAGAATAAAGTCGCGTTAGTGAAAACGCTTCAGCGCCTTCGTTCACCTTCATTCTTTGCAATTTTTGAAAAGAAAACATGCGCGATGGAAAAACAAACTTATATCATAAAGTGACATAATCTTCCTGTAATGAAGTACAACTTGCAGTAAAGTGGGGAGCTTTAGCCGACACAAGAATTGTTCAAGACTAGAAGTGCTCCACAGCGGATAGAACTGCGGTCGGGTTGCATGAAGGGAACCGTTTCACTGCAATTGCGATCAATAAAATAACCATGCTGCTTGCATTTGCGTTTTCATTCATGTTGTATATTAATTCATCGGGGTTTTCCATTGGCATGTATTTTGCGTTATCCTTGAAATTAATGGAAATTTTCATCGTATAGTTTTATTTTTAATAATTTAGCATCAACATTTTGTGCGAGCGACTTTCCTCTGTCAATGGTTTACATTAGGGGCTCTCTAATTAAAGGAAACGTGACGTCGAGATACCTCTCGTGACGTCAATTTACTTCCTCATAAAAGAAATAAAGGGTATGGTCAAGCACAACCAACCTTCTTCAGAGCTGTATCATGTGTCGGTCATGCGACAAACGCGAATTTTGGTATTTAAGTCTTATTTGAAAGTACTGGAATGTGTGAACCTATCAATAATGAAGTAATTAAGACGCTTGTGGTCGATCTTGCCCATACATCTTTGTGATCTGCATCTATTCCAATGAAACTTTCATCCAACAATAACTCTAAACTTCAAAATTCTGATGAGGTTTGGGGCTAAGTCAGATGTTAATTCTGGTGAATGAAACTCCAGCTATGTGGTGTCTGTACGTACAAATTTTAATGTATTTTATCCTTTTTATGGTAAATTTTCAAGCATGTAGAAGTATTTTAGGTAGACTTCATGGAGAGAAAAGGCTATGTAACCGAAGCTCTAGTTCATCAATGAAAATACCTCGTAGCAGTTCCATCGTTCAATGTCATTGATTATTCATGAATTTCAATCATCAAAGTGCTCCAGAATAATTTATCCGAATTAGCTGTGAAGCTGCAATAGGAAGTAATAGTGTCGTAATTAATATTGCGGCACCTCACTATCTAAACCTAAACTCATCATCCCATTGTGAGTCGTAAGTAAAATTATTTAGGCAATCCGATGCAAATATCTTCGATTAGGGAACAACTATTCCGTTTCATGTGCTTAAAATTATGCCAGGAATTTTAATATAATTGAACTGAGTTTTGCTTCTAATTTGCCTAATTTTCCTCAATTTTACTTTTAATTATGCTTCCAGTATTGAGATCTCCTTTACTGTTTTAAAATGTGAATTTATGACTTAAGCCAAATGAATGTTGTGCTTGACATGAAAGTCTGAGTCATTGATTGTCCGTGAGAATTAAACTATTGGACTGGAAAGCTGTTGACCACGTACCCACAATGACGTACGAAGCTTGGCTATTTCCTGATTCTTAATTCATCAGCCATTTCCGTTAAGTTGGTGTGAGTTTGGGGCATGAACGATGACCGTAGAGTGGTTCACTTACCTGTAGGCTCGTACTGCGTTCCAATGATCTCACTAATTTCCTGTTCCAGAAAACCTTTCGTAAAATTACCAACGACAAGTATTCTTTTGATATGGTTTGAAAGATACCGTTTTCAAGTGGAACGAAATCGACGGTGACAACGACGTTTAGTTGCATCATGAGTACCTGCTGTTTACTAATGAATTGTATACGTCAGTCTCATCCGAAATACAGTGAGCAATCGTTTTTGCATTGGAAGACTTAAGTAACAGTATTATTAGTCCAAGAAGTGCGATAGCTGCTTTTCCTGTAATATTTTTCGCCATGACTATTTATGATGCACACAATCTAAGTCACGTTATGTATAAGTTAAGTTATAAACCACTGATTCACCGTAATATCCAGGACATTGTTTCTTTGCTATACAAGGAACACTAGGGTCCTGTGCATAAGCAAGAGCAGCCGCCGCAATGGCATTACCCTGATACGGTTCAGCTCACAAGAGGAAAGAGACAGTGCTTGGTGGTCGGCGACCAGCAGCAAAAATCCTGGATACGGTTCACCACACACGGTCTCTCACTATGCTGATCTGGCCGTGTTAGGCTGCTCCACAGACCTTCTGACATGGCTTCGTGCGAATACTTATGCTATGTCGCGCTCATCGCGCGTGTGTAAACTTGGTGCAGTATATTATGTGCTGAGGCTCCATGCTGGAGCAGCCTTTGAGTATAAGCCGCAGAAAGAATGACCGTCGGTACTTTTTGAACTCAAGAATATCTACTGAGGCCAATTCATAGCTCTTCAATGAAATCTTGTATCTATGTGAATGAAAATATTCAAGCACCACAGTCCAGGTACTTCTACTTTATACGTAATTTGATCATCGATCAGGTCAAGAGAGCAAAATGAATATGCAAATAAATGAACGGTGGAGCCGCACACCTTTCTCCTCTGTCCTTGCGACGGTGTTGCCTGCTGTAGTTCTCTTCTTTATTTATAGCTCAGTCTTCGCCTTTCGATAACAATGAGGGTCAAATGCAGCGCTCTGGGAGTCTATTCTAACGCAATAAATCCCAGCAATAAAGCTGCAGGAAAAGTGCTCCCGAGATTCTATCGCGGCTCTGTTGGAGCTATATGGATGTGCATCGTTTTAGGTGTCTCTCTCTGTGTATCTCCTTGTGTTTTGTATAGCGTCTGTATTTGTTCACTGTTACGTTTCATAAGAACATCTAATTTGCAAACACAAAACTATTTCGCATAATATTAATTCCATTAACATTGTTCTGTTCTATTTTCTTCCATATTTGATTATCATTTCGTGTTGTGGGTTATTAGTGATAGCTTTCAAGGTTCAGAGTGTTATCATTTTATACGTTTTTGCTGGGTAAACATCGTGCGTAATTTTATCTATTATTCGGGGTTAAACATTCTAGTTGTTAGTGTTTATGTCTGATAAAGAAACGACATATATAAGTGATTTGTGATTAAGTGATTATTAAGTGATCAATGGTACTGTGATTTTTACACGTTTTACGAGTTGGTGTGCCATCAAGCGAAAAATTAAAAGAGATATTTTTTTACCATTCTGGATGAAATTATTCAAAATACATAAATGTTCTATATTTTACGTTTGAACTGTGTATGATGCATAAAATAAAAAAAGGACTGTGAGTGTGGACGTTAAAAAATTGCTCGTAGCTTAGCTTAATTATGCTTAATATTGCTCGTATGCTTAGCTTAATTATGCTTAATATTGCTCGTATGCTTAGCTTAATTATGCTTAATTTTGCTCGTATGCTTAGTTCAATTAGTAATCGAAGCTCAGAATATGGTGATCACTCATAGCAAGGAGGTTGGAGAAAATGTGCGTACGAATATTAAAATTGTAGGTTTTTTCGATGAAATTTCGAAAAATTATATCACTGTAGCTGCCATTGCACTCTATTCCAACTTGAAAGATTGCAAATGATCAGTTTTATTTTCACACCTTGCGCGGACTCTCCCACTCTGACCATGCGACTGCATTAGTTTTATGACTGGACATCTGCATGAGAACAACTCGCTCCGATACCTGTCTCCGCTAACGAGCGAAGTATTGTGGACACCTCGAGAAATTCGTCCTCAAGGGACCGGTGTTAGAAGGCGCTCGTGTGTAACTGAATGACGCTTGATATTTTCCTCGGTGATATCCACAGACCCAGTTCATGCGGGTGAAATGTCTGCTTATGCCTTGGTCTCGGCATGTAACCCTGACTCTGCCTTTCGCTGTAAAGTGTGGGCATTAGGGGCGTGCTTGGAAATCCTTCATCAGTTTTTTCAGTACACCAACGATATGTATGTGACTGGATGTGCTCATTGTAGCCGACTTCAATAGATACTTAATGAATTGACATCACCCGTTACAGGTACAGGTTCTGATGTGTATCATTTGTACGTTTGGAGTTTATTGGGCTACGCAATTCAAGATTTCTTTTTGAGTCTCCTATTAATAAGTAGAATCTCATATTCATGTTCCATTATGTTGTTATTTTTTAGAAAAGTCTAGTATTGACTTACAAGTTGAGTATTCTGTCCGTTCAGAGCTTATTCTTTAATAATTATACCTTCTTGAACGCTAATTTACACGTTCCTGTGAAGTTTGAACTTTGCGCTCGTACCTGACCACTTCGAAATTTTAATGGATTCCTATTTTAATTTTTCGTGCTTTCAACTGTGAACTATGGAACTATTTTAGCCCAGTTTTCAAGCTCTTCTTGGGAAAAAGTAACATGATATTTTCAAAAAGCATGTAAATGCCTTGGGGTCTACGTGCTGTCGGAAACATTCGTTGGCAACTTCAATCTGAACTTTAATCGATCCAGCCCAGCCTCTTGGTATTTTCTGCCTGACCTCCATTGATTGTATCGGGCATAGTGTTCTCGTCACAATCACTGCGATGCATTCGATTTCGCAGTTACTGCTCCAGGTGCCCTTGCTCTTATCACTCGGTGAAGGCTGCCGCCATGGGCACGATGCAAAAGTCTGCTTAACAGGTACATCTTCTTGTGAATAATTAACTGATGTATTTCTTCATTTCTGCAACCTACACTACTGATGAAATAAAAGTGAATATTTTGGCAAGGGACTGAATACAAAGTGCAGCAACATAACCTTCTTTTTTCAAAGGAAAGCGCTTTGAAAAAAGAAAGTTTTGTTGCTGTATCCTGTATTGCGTGTTCAATAACTGTGGTAGTCCCCGTCGGGTGACTGATTTCTGAATTGTTCCTTTAGATTGAAGGATGTGCGCACTTAGAAGGGGCCTGCTTGACCTGTGTATATCCGCAATGTGAAACTAAATTTCATACTTTAGTGTAGTCTACAACTTTCACGTTAGCAGGCATAAAAATATTATTTATAACCTATATGGTGCGATGCTAAATTGTTCCTTACATGAAATACCAAAGAGTTATTGTTTGGCTAAAGCTCCGAAAAAGTTGATGATGTTATCTCATTATTTCTCTATGCGCCGAAGGGAAGAAGTTCATATTAAAAACTCTTGCACAGCAACAACAACAACAACAGCAGGAGAACAGCGATTTTTGTAGGTAATTCCTTGAAAATAAGAAAGTAATGCAGTAGTAATTACCATTAGTTTTTACACCCTTAAAATATAATCATCTTTCAATATAGTATTCTTATACCTAGAGTACATAAAATAACTTTTTATCAAAAATTATTTCAAACTCCTAATAGCTATTCAGTAGGATATACTTAAAATAAATTTCCTTACTTTCTGAAAATCTAAATAATGGACCTTATGAGTTTGTCTTTTTGTTAGATTTTTTATTCTTCACTGATACTGAATACAGCTGCCTGTTGATTACTTCGATCATTGATGAGATTCTCAGTTTCTTTGTACGGCAGAGACGAGAAGGGAATAGATGGTATCGAATCTCTCCGTTTTCTGCGATTTGATGCGCTTTCACTGGATGAGCATTCGACAATTGGCGTGATTATGAACTACGTGTGGGAACAATAGACTGGGAAGTTGTACCTGCTTCTGTGCTGCAATTGAAGGTCTTTCTTAATCTAGCGTCAGCAGTGTCGTTGCGTTCGTCCATAATCTTGTGAAAGGAAAGCTATACGTGCAAGTCTCGAATACAACGAATACAATGCAGGCGTAAGTCTACATTACTCCATGATCTCTCGCAATAAGATTCAATTTATGGCATTGCGAGCCGTTCATTGTGTAGGCTTTCCGTTTGGGCTGCTGCGCTGGTCTGGTCTTATCGGGACGCCTAATTTCCATTTTCCGCGTGAAAGATGTGCTATGCGGCTCCATTTGAGCTCGAGTCGTTAGGACTGCAACAATAGATGTGCTGTGCCTGTAGCCTCCTCCTCCTCGGTCTTCTTCCCTCTTGTTACCCTCAGACGTGGCATGGATAGAAAGAGAACTCTCCCTCTGTTGCCCCCTGATAGGATGAGAAGAAGAAAACCTTCCCTCTGTTACCCTCGGACGTGGCATGGGCAGAGAGAGAGAAAAAAATTCTCCCTCTATTGCCTAATGATGGAAGAAAGAGGAGAAAACCTACCCTATGTTACTCTCACACATGAAAGTATGAGAGAACCTTTAACCCATCTATTGCCCTCGAAAACTGCAGAAAGAGAACTTCCTTCCTTCTCATACCCTCAGATTAGGGCCTCTTTTTCAGTTGTGTCTCCGGTCGACGGAATAACCGTGCATGCCCACAGAAAACACGTCTTTGATGACGTCGCTGTCCTGTACTTCGTCTTACTGACACAACACTGGTTAAGTAATGCTTTCTTGGAACATCTCTTGTGAATTCTGTATCATACTTTTAAACATTAGCCTCATAGTGTATATAGTAAAAATTGTACAACTTCCTGTCATGGGTACTACTGCAAATTTTTCCACTGTCTTCTCGGTCCTCCCTTCTATGCCTGTTTCTCCAACGACATGAGAAAGGCATCGTCTTCCACTAAGTAAATATTTTGCAGCGAGCGTCGCTGCCACATCTTGTGTTGCTGACAAACTGACAGCTTAGTTTCGACTGTTTACGAATGCACGTTGGATTTGTATTCATTTGGCGTAAATTTAACTGCTAGAATGCTGATCAGTGTTTTTATGACTTTTTGTTAGATTTAAATAGTTTTTTAATGGAATAAAACAAGCCATAAATTGGTCAGAAGAATCATTACTGTACTGCATTCATATTGTATAACATATTTTTTCTTCACTATGATTATTGGGTGCATTTTAGTAATTCGGATTTCTATAATTAATAGATGAATACCGCTACTTTCTTCATTGATTTCCTGGAAACGTCATTTGCTTGCTGGAAACGCTTGTTCCAGATTCAGCTACCGACTTTTTTCTTGCAATTGCAACGCTTCAGCCTGGTTCTTTTGCACAGGATAGATTTTTTACCTTAATCTCTTGCGTATGTTACGAATATTGTGTTTGGTTTATTCTGCACACGAAGTATTTTCATTAATCTGCTGCGTATGATACGAGTATTGTGTTGGATTATTTCATATTATTTGATTACTTATAACTCTCATCCAGCTACTGCTTGTGGAACAACAACGGAACATGAGAACCTTATAAGCTTGCAATTATATGCATGATCACATATCCAGGCACTTCACCTCCTTCAGTATAAAGCGTCTGACATCTAAGCTCGAAGGGTTGCTCAAGTACATCGAGAAATAATGCAAGAAAGCTCGACGGAAGTAAAGAAGACTCAAACTTACGTTTTGTTTCACGACTTAATTTTTGCGTCGCCTTCGTTACCGTTGCTGCTATGAAGGATGCTAAAGTAGGCAGACTAATTTATTTTCCTTTTTGCTTCTCTTGTGGATGTACTTTTTATTCGCTTTGGATTTTAAACATCTAACTATGACATTAATGATTCTATGGTGCTGATGAACGATACGTATAAAAAAGAGGATTTATAAGTTTTTGGTAAAATATTTAACACAGTTTGTTGTATAAATAAATTTCCTGTTAACCTCATACGGAATCACACTCTAACAGTACTCAGATCCTTGTTTGAAACTCATGAAAAAGTTCGCTTTCTTATTTAAGCCAAAACAGTTCAAATATTAGGTATGGTAAAATTTAAATATTCATCGCACACAAAATGCACAATTATTTTCATCATACATTCAAACTTAAAAACTTTTAAAAGATCGTTTTATGAGACTGCACGTCGGTGGAAATTAAAATGCATTTAAAATTGAACAAAAGATTTAATTTTACGCGTTTTACTCCTGACTGTCTTAAGAATAAATAAAGTTCATTGGTTGTGACCGTTGTAGTTTATTTACTCGTAATGCACTCGTGAGTGAAAAGCTACTTTACTATCATTACTGCTATCATTACTGAACCTGACTATTGTTTTTTCCACACTTTTTTTTATAAATGCAAGGCTTTTTAGGGAGACATGAGTGTTCACTTACAGTTAAAATTAATCCCACCAACAGTTTATGCAAAGAGGATTACCTTCTGGGTTGAAGTGTCAGTACCAAGTTAATTATAAAAAATGCTTAGTTTCTTTTGCGAAATATTTTGTTAAGCTGCAGCGTGTGCCTGCATTTTTAATATATTTACCGTCATTGTTGATTTTCCGCCTCAGATTATTATTGGTAGCTCACAATGAGAGTTCAAGTTCTATTAATATTATTGTTTACGCGGAGATAGAATCAGACACCTCTATTGAGTTTTAGTCACTCATGAAATACATTTACAATCTTGATGTTAAGTATGATATCTGCATTGTTGTTAGCAACGACAGGTTATTACTTTTATCATGTACTTTCTTCGTTTACTGTAGGGTTTCAATGAGATGTCATTTATCAAGAAAGCAAATGCTGAAAAATAAAAAGCGGAGGAGCTCTTTTTCGATTGTCGTGATTCGTTTTCCTGTTTTTTATTGTGCACATGTGAATGTAGTTGGGGATATTGTTGCTGTTGCACGTAGGAGAAAGATTTATGCTCAGTCCCCTCGACGCGGTTATGGCATGTCAGAGACCACGTTGCTCAGTTTCTTGTGGATCTTCACAGTCTGCAGGACAGATAAAATACTATTGTGTTTTAGTTTTGTAGTAACTTTCTCTTTAATTGGTCATGCCATAGTATATTTTTACTTCTTTTCCTTTCTTTCTGCTTCCAGAACACTGGAGAACTTCTCGCTCTTGGACCTTAAATGATTCTTTTAGCGATCTTTATTTGCGACCTGTTATTCCATCACTATGTAACTGCTTCATGTAAGACACACGGTGATACGTTGATCTTTGTATGCTATAGAGTACTCGGAAAGTCTCTATGCATAGTTTTTAATGTAGAATACAGGAAGTAAATACGAATGGCGATTGTAAGCGTTGTTAAAAGTTAGCCATCCGTAGCTTTAATACAGGTTTTGCTTCATCTTATTTGGTGTTTGAACATCTCTATCAGTTGCTCACTTGAAATAGACTGAATAATCGATGTTAAAAAAAAGCACAGTGATTTTCCAAATACTCCGTGAATGGTGAAGTTACCTTTTACTTATGTTTCGATCTTTCGTTTGTTGTGTAGCAATGTGTCGTAAATCAGGGTCCATTAACGACATACCCTACCGCTAGACGTACTCCTATTTCAAGCACGTAGATTTTGACTATACTCCATTAAAGAGTAATTGACTTTTGATAATTTCTTCTTTTTGCTCGCAATAAATCTAGTTTTAGGTAAATGCTGTTTGTTTTCTTTTGTTCCTTTCTTGTGAGATTTTTAATGATAAGTATTTTAACCTCAAAATAAATATTCAGGAATGAGGTTAACTTAACTGTTGTGTCACGTGGTTGTCTAATTTTTATGATCACAGTAAAGTTGAATGTCCTGAAGAATTCAAAGCCAAAACCACCATGTGTACTCATGCCTTGACTACTGAGGTATTCTCATATATTGGCGAAAGTGGAAGTTTCTAAAAAACGTATTGCTACAGAGTTTTTTAATTAATTGTGTTTATAAACCAGTTGAACATGTAGACAGCTTTCATTGCTCGTCTCGCAGTTTTCTTCTGTATTTCTACGGTAAAGATTCACGCTTTATTACTTTGTTTAGGCTCGCTTACTTTCTATTAATTTAGAACTCTTCCATAAAGTAAAATATTTAGAATTTAGTTATAAAGTTTCTTCCAGTTTGCGCTTCTTCTGACTGTCTTGACCTGCCATTGTACCTACCCGTTACCGAGGACGTGCTGTGTTAGGAGGACAGTAACCATAACAAGTAACTTAGACAGTCTCATGCTGCTAGCAGCATATATTGTAGTAGTGTTTTATGTTGGTTTTTACTACATGGATCCAATTACTCCGCAATAACATCACTCTTCAGTTACCTGCTTGACTAAGGGGGCATTTTTCCCTCGGGAATATTTAAACACATCTATTGAGAATAAAAATAGTTTAATGTTTCTTGTTGTACGTCCACTGATATTTGTTTTTCTTTTAAATTACTGGAACTTTAAACCAGTTGCCCGAAAATATCGTTTCTGCTAGCTAGCGCTGTGAACATTTTCGAAAATTGTCTTGATAATAAAAGTCAGGCGTGACTAAAATGCCTGTGCGTGATTAAGGTACGTGAAAGTGACTGAAATGTCTGTGTATTATCAAGGTGCATGTGCGTGATTGATGCTTTTATTTTAGACGGCGTGGGACTTAGGTAGCAATCCAAGAATAGACCAAACGTCTCATTCCTTTTACCATGTTCTATTTTAAACCTGAAGATTTTCTGAATTGTACGCATGATACCAGTAACGTACGGTATAAGTCATAACGGTAATTGTTTTGTGGCGTATGCATAGAGGAGCGCTTGGAGCAAAAAACGTTACGAGCGACTTGTGTACTGCACATCCGGCCGAGTGGTCCGGCAGCGGAAGCAGCACACGGTCGTTGAAGAGCGTGTGAGCCGCCCTAATTGCAAGGAAGTTCTGCCTAATTGCATAATCGAGCCGCTCTGCCGAAGGGACCCCGGTACTGGAATGGGCCTGCAACTTGACTTACTTACATGCAAACATTCCATGCTGTAGAATCTCTACCTCTCCTTGAATATTGCTTAACTAGAAATAAAGTTATTTTGCGTGTGTTATTCATGCAGTCATGCATGGAATTTTGTTTGGTGTCCTATTGTGAACAATGTTTTATAGTTGTGTTTAGTCACTGCAGAAACAATTTTATTGTGTGCACTGTTGTCTGAATATAAAATACAATGTAGTTGTGCCCATTTGTGGAAAGAGTTTACTGATACATTAAATGCATCAGTACACTCTTTACACAAATGCATATGTTACGCTGAACATGTGTTCAAATCTTAGTGTTCAATAATGGTATTTCCATTGAAAAATTTTGTTGCGCTACGTACATGAAGGATGTCCAGGCTTTCAATTGTATAGCTTACTAACATCGGTAATTTGTTCCCTTTTCCATCGTTGGGTAAGTGGATTCTTACAACGATGTACAATCTTACAACGATTTCTTACAATTCAATGGAGTTTCTACGTCATCATTTAAGTATCCGTTTCTTCAATTTGTCAATATTTTCTGTTGAAACATCTCTGCAGTAGCAATAGTGACAAAATCAGTATTTTCCAATCTTTAGGTTGAATAATTATTTATTTTTTATTTTAATAAACTTATCCAGTCTTCGTTTGAAATTTGTTTAATGTGCAGTTGTACTTTTATTTATCATGATTTTGATAGAACGTTCTTTGTTCGAAAACTCATAGATCCATATTAATAAGTATACCTTTGAACCGCGTACTGAAATTCGTCTGCTTTGTGAAGAAGTACAAGTTGCTTCAAATACACTACGTGTAGAGTTATGCCTTGAGATGCTGTATTCGAGCATAGAACACCTGCTTCTAGTTTTTCTCCTCGAGTGTATTGGAACTAGGTCCGGTAATTATCAAGCGATTTGTGAAAGAAGATATGGGTGAGAGCTTGAAAATCTCTCATGTCTGAACGAATCTCACAAACCTGGCACTACAAAAGCAACGTTGTTGTACTGACTGGTGAATGCGCTGTGTGTGCGTAACAGTATCTGCAGCAATGATGACGCCCTGTCGGCAGGTTAGCCCAAGAGAGGAAGATCCTACAGCACGTTGCATGTCAAGAAGGAATCTTCTCCGTCTCATGCTTGTATAGATAGCTCTCTCTCATCACAAGAACTATCGGCTTATTTATTGGCTGAATGCGCTGCAATATAATCGCAAATATCTGTTTATTTCCTTGCGTGTTATTAACGTCAACGTTGTCGTGTCTGCGGTTTGTTTTTCTCTTAAATGTGAGGATTTTACAGTATCTGGTTGAAAAGAGTTTTCAAACTTGTGTTCAAATGTATCCTTAAGAATGTGTTTTCATTTTAATTACCAATAGAGTCAGTGTATATACAGTAACGAGCAAAAAGGTCAGAACGAGGATAAGAAGATATTTAAATCTGATATAACTTTTACTACAAATCATAATGGAACCTGTCAATATAGGACGATGAGGGGATCAATGTAAATTAAATAATTGAAAATATAGTGTTCGCTTAATCAATATTGAACAAGTTATAGTACTATATATATAACTCTTGAGAAAAGTAGGTGATCATAATAAACAGAACGATTAACAAAATCGCGTTAATTTAATTTATGTAACTTATCGAAATAGAAATTCGCCTGCACAATTATTAGTACTTGCATGTAGTCCTTTACTTTCAATAACAGCATAACATATTTTGCTACGGGAGTGTATTAAAGTCTCGTACTCATCGACAGATATTGTCTTCCATTCTTCTTTCAAATTTTTCCATAGTTCACCGACATTTCTTGAATTCTTTGCCTTAGATCTTGCATTCAATATCTTCCATACATTCTCTAACAGGTCTAAGCCCATAGCAGGCCATTCCATCACGGTAATATTCTCCTCTGATAGAAATGTATTAACTGATTTTGCTGTGTGACACTGAGCGTTATCCTGCACAAATACAGCTGGCTGGTTAATTTCAGTTCTCAGGCTAGGTAAAACATGGTTATTAGGTAATTCCTTATATACTACTGCATTTATTACGTGTAGCCTAACAAAAGGCCTTGCTCAATCAAGCTCTCACACTGGCTATTTTATGTTCTGTTTTCCGTCCTTCGACGTACGGACGCTGTTGGACACCTATGCTGGAAAGATATTCATTAATCTCAATAGGTGTAACATAATATGCAGTTGAAGTATTTCTTTGATTCTCGAACGAACCAGCTACGCGAGTGTGCACTCTCAAAGACACGTACTAACGCGAGAACTCGTCACAAATGTTGATGTGATGTAAAAAAATTAAATTCCAGAACTTTTTGTCATGAGTTCCAGTTATTATATGAATTTAACATTGTTCATTTTTTATTTAAAACGAACAACCATGTTCTGTTGAACATAGCTGTTCATGTTGAAACTGTTTTTTAGGATTAGCAGTCAGTTATTTATTTCACGTTGTACTTCTGTTTCCTGTTGACATTACATTTGCATTAAATGTTCAATTAACTCCCGCTGTAAACATCACTCCTATGTTTCTCTAGTTCGTGTTTACCTACAGTTACCTATAGCGTAGTAATGGTTCTTTAAAGTTCGTATTGATTATGCCTTTTTTAGCTGTGTTGGTCAGGGGTTGTCTGTAATCTTTGCATCTGCGATGAAAAGTGCCGCGGTCTGAGATCGATTCATAAAATGTTAATTCACTGCAATTTCTTTGCGATATTCTTCTCCTTTGGAGTGTTCTAGAAAGATGAGGAGAAAAGTGGCTCCTCATTAATGTTATGCATATGCATGTTCTTACCTGCCAGTGTCCGAGCACATTATGTATCGTTCCGACGGATGCTCATGTCTAGGAAATGTACGACGCCTGAATCAGTGGAGCCTTTTCGAAAATTCTCATTTTTAACTGACTTTGTTGCTAACGTGTTTGTTGTGATAACAGAACATTGTTTTTCATGTTATTCTGCAATTAAGGGTACATTATTTATCATATCATATTGAAAATTATTTAAAATTAATGTAGCCCATGATTCCTTTTTTCGAAAATGGAATTTTAATAGATGTGCGATTGCAGTTAAAGTTCCGTTTCAACACCAATATGTTGACCTGACTTAACCCATTCGTAACTTTCCACTTCAATTAACGTGAAATTTTTGTACTTCAGCTTGGTTATATCCTCGTCATTCTTGTAAGAGGAAGACTGATACATCTAGTGCATCACAAACTAGTCAGTTTCTTATGTTCCTTGTTTCTTAGGTGTTTTTTGATTGTTTAGAGGGAAAAACATGTTCTCTGATTTTTCGTAACCACAGGAGGTACACTATGTGTATATCAATGTGATAACGAACAGGTTAATTTGATCGCTGCGGGATTTACCTGACCAATGCTTAGCAATATGCTTTCTCTCCTCTGCGATTGCATACAATGAGTGAAAATTGCACATTGTACAATTCATCGATCAAATGTTTTTGCATCTAAACTTGGTGTTCTGTCTAAATCTCCGGGAGAAAAGTTGTCTGATTGGCGGAACATTTCTGTATTTATGCACTGAAGAAGAGGCGGGAGATATTGGCCGTCAGTCGTAGAGAGTTGTATGGTGCATGTTGTCTTGTTCTCCTCCTCCATTTTATGGTCTCTTTGTGGCGGGTTGTGATAAGCCTGAGGAATGTGCCTGTGGGAGGCGATCGTTCCTGAGAGACTTGTGTATCTGCTCAGAACCGCCGCCTTCTTTTATTTAGACCTTCACTGGTCCTTTTTATTTGCATCTTCATTGGCCCTACGTCGTGTTTGTCTTGAACTTTTCCGTCTTCTTCTGTCCAGTTCTGTAATGCACGACCCATAAACGTGTTTTTTTTCCTTAGGTCTGTCTCACTGTCTTGGTTCAGGTCTCTTCCGATGCTTGTAGATGTCTCAACACCAAGGCTTCTCTGCGCCTCTTGTATTCCGGCGTCTGTCAATGACTTGAAGTTTCAGACGCCGGATCTTTAATTCTCGAGCAAAGTCTTCTTCATTTCACACTGCAGCGATCCGTTACCGGCCCTACGTCGAGCGGCAGAGTAGTAATCTTTCATTTCTGGGATCTTGTTCTGAATGCTGAAACGAGTAGCTTTTCGCTACAACGACCTTGCGCTGGCCCAATGTCGGCACAGAATTTGGCATCGCTCATTCGTGGCTTTGTAAGGCCCGGCGTCGGCGGGTTGTCGGTCTGTTCAATTAGCATGTCGGGGCTGAACCGCAACCTTCTGAGAGCTACGCCCGCCTGTCTTCGGCGTCAGTCCAAGAATTAGGAAGAATTAATGGCAGTCGCGATGACCGTGCCATTGGACTCGAGCAATATTAGACATTATTTATTACCGCTGATAACCGCTGAAAATCCTCCTCTCTGTTCGTCCTTCAGAGATGATGTTGTAGAGCAGCGACAGCTCTGCTCCCAAAAGTTTTTCCTTTCCAGAGTTTGCGAGAACTCGCGGTTCTTGGGTCATAACGTTGAGTAAAGAGTGGACGGATGACTTGACAGGGCGCCTCTCGCGGTTAGTCAGTCCCAATCCCAACAGGGTTTTTGTAGAGGATAGAGAATATAATTAATATCAAAATAATATGAAACGACGTTACGAGGCTCCTCAGCTTTAGAACTGATGGCACTGTTTAGCGTGCATGCTAGAATTTTCTTTTCAAGTCATGGACATATGTAGTTCTCTTTGGGAAGAATCCTATGGAAGTAGAAAGTACCTCATATCGCTTGCTTCCGAGTTCTTGATGTAGAATTTTACTGTCCAAGCGTTGAACTCGCACTTCATGTAATCTTGTACTCATAGTGTGATTGTTCTGCTGACATGCTAGATCATCATTGTTATTGCAAGTCTAAGCCTTTACTTGCATGATGTTTCGAAGCCCTCGGTTCCTAAGGCAAGAAAATAAATGTATTGCTAAACAGAATAATTTACAATTATCCTAGTCAATAAAAATCAGTCGTGACTAGTTCTTGAAGGAAAAATAATTTGAGGGTAAGGGTCCTTTGGCTAAGAAATTATTTCTACTCATTTTAATGTATCTGTTATCTAAGAGTGAAACTTATCTTTTAAACTGCGACATTCTGCTATTTCCTGATTTGAAGGTTTTGCTTTCCTCATTCTGCACTTAATTATTCATTTCTATGGCTTTTTATTAGAGAAGGTGGGTTAATAAATAAATTTCAATTAATGAAAGTACATATATTATGTGACTGCAAACTTCCATTTTTAAGTTAAATCTTGTGCTCTAAGTAATTTCTGCACTATGATTTTGGTGCGGCAATATGAAATACTTTTGAATGTTGCTGTAAAAAACTGCATGCTCTATTTTGTTCGGGTTGAACTGTTCAGGTTATTTAAGAAGTGCTGTTTCTCGTGAGAAACTTGTGCTGGAATATTTCTTCGACGTAAAGCCGTTTTTACGTGCGAAACTACCGTCAGCTTGACCGCTTGAATGGGATATAAGTTTTTTAATGTGAGGAGCTTTATGCAATGATCACGTGTTCATGCGGGAAATTATTATCTGTACGTTTCAAAGTGTTCTGCTCATTAAAATTTGCTTCAAATTTGAAACAGGAGAAACTTTTCTTAACATGGGAAACTTTTTTTTAACGAGAAAAGCTGCTGCTTGTTGCACGTGAGAAACTTTTCAAGCTGGAAGCTGTTATTTCTGCGTGAGAAGCTGTTTTCACGTGAGAAAGCCGTTGTTTTTATGTCAAATGGCGTTTTTCCATGGGAGTAGACTATACTTTTTACGTGTCTACCTCGTGTAATAGAGCGAACACAGTTCTTTTTGGCCAGTTTTTTTAACGTAGATACCTGGTTTATAAGTTAAATGGGATTTTTATGCGACGATTTTTTTCATTTTCGAGTTATTTTTCCGTCCAAGTCGACCAGTCGTCGTGTCTGGGTTGCATTTCAAAGCTTCGAAATCACAGGTTGCCTGAGCCAGTCTCTCCCTCTTTCTCAAAGGGTCGTTGTGTTTAGTCTTCCAATTACAGCTTAATTGGAGCTGGTTGCCCGCTTAAGTAACACACACTAGGAAACTCGTGCGAATGTTTTTAATTATGATTTACTCACTTGAATATTGTACCCTTCAGAAGAGTTAAACTTGTTTGTATAAATGATGACAAAATGTCTCGCAAATAGTGCGTATTCCTTGTTCATATCTCACTTTATTTTTCTTATGATGTATTGAAGTGCACAATTCAAACTGCGCTTTTTGTTTCATTGTATTGAAAAATTGACAAATTTTCTAGAAGTTGAATTTTTAATTTTTATTAGTTTTGTCCATGTACCGACCAGGTAATTATTGTGTAACTGTATTTCTTAACTAATAAATTCTTTTTTTTTCAGGTATGTGTAGTATACCGATGACAACTGGATTGCCGGAAAAATGTAAGTTGAAAATTGTGAGGTTTTACATAAGTCCATGTTGCTTTCATAGAAATTGGCGTCATTGGTTGGGAGAGTTGAATTTAGGTAAATACTATCTCGCTCGAATTATGGATATAATGAAATGGCAGGAATGATTCTAAGTATCTGCATCTTGGTAGTTGGTGCAGTTCATGATCGTCGGTGTAGTTCATGATCGTCGGTGCATAATAGTTGATGTCATAGTAATTACTTTAGTAATTATATAATATTGACGGTACCGTTACCTGCATCGGTCATTTTTAGCTCCACTATCAGATCGTTGGTATCAATGTCATAGATGTAGAGCTTTGATATCGGACGAATAATCAGTATTCCTGTTATGCTCTATGGCGAAGCTTAGTCGTATTGGACCCGTTACTGCTCTATTTTGCCGTGCTTTGATCGTGCTAAGCTGTGTGATGCAACCAAATTCGTTTATGACCAAGTTTCCAAGCCTTGGACATCCTTTGATCGGCTCGAATGTCCGCGATGTGAAGATTAAAACTCGTAGTTGTAGTAGCAGTAGTAGTAGCAGTTAGGCAGAATATTTTGGAACCATCTGTGGGATATTTTTAATCCCTTATCGCAGCTTGTTTTGCTGCATCTACGAAAAAACGCATCTGTTGACGTAGCATTGATGTTAGTTTCCGCTTTTGTGAGCGTCTGTAGATGAACTCGTAGTAGCTTTACGGTGTAGTTGGGGGAAAGCGACACTTCATCTAATAGCTTTAAAGTTTATTGTAGTTAACTGATAATTTAACCTAATTCCAATAGTCGTTGACAATTTATCTCATCTCCCACATTCCTGGTAGGCTTACGTTCACCTTTCCTTGTAAATTGACATGCTACAAGTCATATTTTTAACGTTCAAGCGTTGTGGTTGTCCTGTTTTCCTTTTTTTCCAGTATTTTTGTGGAACACGTTGATATTTTTTGTTTCCTTCTTAATTTTGGCTGTACGTGCGCTGGATCGCTGTTCAGAATTGGTTGCGTGCTGCCCAGCACTGCCTGCGGGCGCTGCTGCGTCTGCCTTGGCGTTGACGTCCCGAGGGAGCTCAAGGCGCAAGAAACCTTCGGGCTTTCTGGCCGTTGCCAAGAGGGAATTCAAAACGAGTGCGACAATTTTATTGGTTGAAAAATCGAACTCTGTTTAGTTTTTGCTGTTTATCCTTGCTCGATCCAGGCTTTTGTTTCGTTAAAAATGTAAAGCTTGTTTTGAATTGTGTAGTCTTCCTTGAAAATAACTTACGATCATGTACGAGTATATTGGCCATGAATGTGACCTGATCGTAACGATTCATATTTTTAACTCCGTGGAAGAATAAAAGCTTGTTTCCAATAATGGCAGTGTAACCCATGTGTTCCGTTTACATTTCCGTTAAAATGGGGAGTACTGTTTTGTCAACTTCAATGAATTTCGTCTTTCGAATTTTAGTCATGTTTTGATAACATCCTCGTACTTTATGCTCTTTCGATGACAGACGATAAAATATCTAGTGTAACTGCATATTTCAAAGCAAAATATTTAGAAGAAGATTTATAAAAGTCTAGAAAGAAATTATGACAGCTTGTGTACATATTTTAACAAAAGTTCCTGACACTCAAATTTTGATGTACGCTTAAAATTGTGCATATATAAAATTATATGGTCATTCTGCGTTGTCAAACATCCTTCACGAAAACGAACGCTCAATTGGTATCGTGTTTACAATTTGGTGCGTAGTTTTGACTCACGCTCGTGTGTTGTTGGTTACATCACGAGGAGATGCCTCGTGTCTGTGTAACAATGATCATCTTGCTGCAGTTTAACATTCGTGCACTAACGCGTAAACTTGGCATCTTTTTAAATGGCAACATTTAGCGTGTCGAGGCTACACGTAAATTTGCTCACAAAGTTATCGTTGGTTATTAAATGATTTAATCGTTCAATGAATGGGTGATATTCTTTTAATTATTCACTATTGGCATGCTTTACTTAACGTATTTACACAGAAGAATCTTGAATTGAATTCTTACTTGAAAATTATTGTTTACTATCATTTGGTCAACAGTCGGAGTGGCGAGCAAAAAGATTTCTAGACCAATTAATTACTTGACAGCCTTCCCATCATAATCTTCTCATTTGAACCAAACGTTCGGTTCAAAATATTTGAATAATTGTGTCTCGAAATAAAGTGATATAAGCTAGTTTTCTGTGCTTAAATTCATGATTTATGCGGTACTTAACTAATTTCAGTTGCCAGAGAGGCCAGACGTCTCAATGTATTTTACGTAGCTAGACTCGCTGTATATCAAAGCGATGTTGTCCACAAAACTCGCAAGTTGACATCCGGCCGTCCGACGCATGTAAGGCTGCTGGGCGGAAGCACCTAAAAATTCTACGCAGAGACGTCCCAGACCGCTGTCACTGATGTTATGTAATGGAGTAATTAATTCTCTTAATCCACGGCTTCTCAGATGGAATTTTAATCGTTAAGATTATCCGTTGGTTCTTTTTTAGAAAATTGAGCGAAATTATAGTTATTTTTAAAGGAATATTGCTTGTTGCTACTGCAATACCTGTAGGTTATTTCGTGATGAGATATTTATGGCTCGGCTTTTCTTGCTGGTAGAATGAGTATCATTGCTACACGAAACGCGGATGATTGCAGTCGAATTGACGAGTCTGAAAGCTTTGTTAAGGAGAAAAATTTATATCGTGAACTTTCAGTTGATGGTTACTCTACTGAGTAAAATTATTACCATTAGTGGATTTAGTTCATGCAAGAAAAATGTATGATGTCTCATGCAAGAAAAATGTATGATCTCTGTCATGCGTCATGTGTTTTTACAGAATGGTGACATCAACAGTAATGTTTCATTCTTCAATATGAAATTTCAAAAGGTAATAAAATAAAACGTCTACAATTACGAAATTAGTTTTATATATCATGAAACTGTCATAGAAATAGGCCTCAGTGTTCACAATCTTACCGCTTTCACTGGACCTGTTCTGAACTCATCATGAAATCTTCGAACACGATTTTATTGCAAACGAGTGAAGGATAATCTATGCAACTAGTACAGTAAAATTAGGCGGAACTCAAGGCTTATGAAATTTATTAATTGTCTTGTTGTTCATTCCAAGTCTAATGGTTTCTACTTTATAAATTTGTTTTCTGTTAAGAGCTTCTTAATAGTGCTATCGGTACATGCCAGGAAAGTATCCACATGTTAATCATCAAGTGTTGGATAGTAGAGCGGGAATGCAGAAAGAGAGAGCGGCTTGACTATGGTATTCTTTAGAGTCAGGTCGTGACGCTTCTTATCTCAAGCCCTAATGTCACTATCTTCATTCCTATGTCCCTGCAAAAATAAAACGGCTTACGGTCACTCCTGTTCAACACCCGTTAATTGAAATTGACCATGTGAGTAAGAACTTTAGATAACTAATTTTCCTTTCTAATTCTAAAATTACTTTTCCAAAGTGAGAATTCTAAAGCATTCACTCGCTTCTTGGCATCGCATTTTTAAAACCATGTTTCATTATTTCTGTTTATTTGTACGTATTTTTTTAAGCATCAAAAGCTTCTTTCTATTTAAGAGCTTCGTGTTTAAAACTATTACTTGTTTTGCCAAACTCGAAGTGCAGACAAAGCGTAACCGAGAAATCAACCAACCTGTTTTCTGGGGTTGTCTATCTTTGTTACGGCTGTCAGTCGTCCCGCATGGGGGGCGTTATCGATGGATTGCTGTCGATCGTGACCGCTGCCGCGACTTCTGCAGTAATTTTCTCGATTAAACTCGTTTATTGAGACTCTCGAACTTGCTGCGCTTCTAAGTCTCGCTTCATTTTGGTGTCGAGCGTTGGAATGAAACCGTACACTTTCTCACTTCTCTTCCTACCATTCTCGTTTTTTTTCAAGTCTTACTCTAGCTCATTCGAAACTTTGTATACGGCATGTAACTTGTTTTTTTTAATGAAGTAGAGATCATTCCTGACTATCCCATATTATGTTTCATTTTAGTTATTTCGTTGCTCTCACATTCGTAATGATTTTCTTTTTGGTTGTATTCACTGCTATGCTCATGAAACTATTTAGATCATGATCCAGCCAAGCAAAGTTCTTTTTCTCAATCTTACTGTTCATTAACGCATTCTATTCAACTGCTCATTCACAGTTGTTCTCAACATCGTTTCAAATAGGTGATAAAGTTCACTAAAAACGCTCTAAATATTTCATCCAAATTTGTCCTAAAACATGTCGTCGTCTATTGGTGGAGTATATAAAAACTTGAATAACATGTGAAGACGCTTTGAAGTTTACCTGAAGAGTTACAGATGCAGTAGTTCTTTTGCTTCGTTTCAATTTGTCTCGGTCCCCAGGATCGAAGTGAAGCTTAGTTTTTACTGCGATTAAATTCTCGTTGTTAGATATTGGTTCAGTTGCTTTCTTTTAGTATTTATAATTCGTGTTTTCAGCATGAAACATTCAACACGATTTGCATACGTTGTGTCGAGACAAACTTGATATGAATAATTCTAAATTACACAATACAAAATTTAGTACATTTGTTGATTAGTCTTCAGTGCTTCTGTATTCGAGTCGAGGCAGTTGAAGTCGATTTAGTTGACTCTTTTTAACCGGCACCCATGGGACTTTGCATTTGCCGGTTAATATCACCCAAGTAACCACAAACAATTCATAGACACGCTAAACATAAAAAGAAAACAACATCAATTGCTTAAAGCAGTTAAAGAAGAAAAAACATAATGAATAAATAAATAAAGCTTGGCTAGCGAGTGCCGGTTTAAAGGAATTCTACTGTACGATGTATTGATTTGCATTAATTTATTTGCATTTTATTGTGCTTATTGATTTACCTGTTTTATTCCTTGGTCCCTCAATGATCAGTATTCTGGTTCCTGTGAAATTCATGCATAAATTTTCCTCTTCTTTACCTTATTATTCCATGTTGTTTTACGCCTATTGTCTTTAGCTACATTGCCTGTGTTAAAATTTTATGCATGAAGTAACGTACCCAATCGTGTAAACTCTTTGTGTGGCTTTGTGAGGCTTTGTGAATAAAGCTACAAAAATGAAGTAACTGTGAGAGGTAACTATCAACTATTAGCCGTAAGATAGTTACGATAATTCATCCATTTATAGAATCACTTATTCTGAATTATATTTTTTAAGTGCAAATCCTAAAGATTTGAATTTGTAACCTTGTTAATTACACTCTGCCTTGCAACTAAATAGCTTTTTTGTGATTTTCAATACCAAACACTGATTTGAAATGCTAATGCGACTACACGGATAAAAGTTTAGTACTGTAATAAAATTAATACGTGTATATGTTTGATTTTGACCTATTGCTATTGAATTATCTTTCATTTCAGACTGAATTCGAAAACTGTTCAAATTAAATATTTTCCGAAGACTCATTTAGGTATTGCTGTAGCTTTAAAACATCTGTTTTCTCTGTAAAATTTTCTCAACTTCATGTACGCTATTTGAAAATTCAACGTAAATTCGAGGTAATCGTTCTCACGTTTCAAAAAGTTTTCCGTGAAAAAGTACTTGATTGAAGTTTGTCTACGAATATGTTGGTGTTGCAGAGAAATTATTCCATGCTGATTTTTTAGTGATGATGGCGATTAACATGTTCTGTTCTCAAGTTATCCGCCACTAAATTTCTTTGTTTGTTTTGCACATTGTATTTTAATTTTTTGATGATTCAAAGATTATCTCATCGGTATGAATATGCGTGGTCATTTATTAAGCGGACACATTATATTATCCACAATCATCGTCTCTCGGATAACAACGCTGGTGTGTTGTAGGATCATGAGTTTCTGACAGACAGTGCAAAATGTTCCCACTGCACCACAATCAGCAGCTGCTGCGCCAGCGTGACAATCTCCCACGTTCTCAGCGAATCTCGTCGCTCTTGTCGCTTTTCCAGAGCCGTGGAAAATATGCAGCGATCTGCATTGTGCGGCGCCGCTCACAGATCTAGATCAGGCATGCGTGTGCAGTTTTTCACGCATCACAATTTTGTCTTTTCTTTAGTTTTCTATGAAATTTCCAGCATTCTATTGTTAATCTTTGCATCTGTCCACGATTACTTTCGCTTTTTGTGCCTGATTGAAGAATTTCTGTTTTGTTTCATTAACATAGACAGGCAAACATGTTGTACACTTTTCTATTTGTTTTTTCTTCACACATTTACATGTCTCATTTTGTTGCTGGTATTTTTTTATTTGTTAGTTTTAAACATTTATGAAATGCATCGTGTTCAGTGTTTTGATTTGACTCAATTTCCACTTTAATTCCCACTGAAGAGGATTACCTGTCAGCGTATCTTAGTTATTTGAACACTTCTCGGGTAAGGAAAAATTGTAGAGGTTCTCTCAAATCCAGCATTTACGTCCTAATTCACATCACGAAGGAACGAGGTGCAATGCAGAGATGTCCTAAGCTGATGAGGCGCTTTGGGCAGTGTTGGTTATGAAAATTTGTTGTGTGTTCTAAATTTAGAGTGAGGAAGGTTATATCTTCAAATTTTTCATTCTTAATTCGAGGGGCGAGTACAATCAGTTGTTTTACTTTTTTTTTATGCAAGGACTTCTCAATCTATCAAATGCTCTTTTCTTGTTTCTTCTTACGAATTAGAAAAAATTGTTGACAGATTTCGTTTCACTTTTAGTAAAAAAATGGATGAAATAAAAGGAAATATCAAATAAATGAAATTATCAGATGCATGCGATAGACTTTATGGAAACGCCTGTGATAATTGAGTGACCTCGTTACATATCTAGTACATTGATTGGGCAGTTAATGTTTATTAACCGTAGTGCGTTTGACAGCATATGATTATTTATTTGCGTAGAGTACTTACGTTCAAAATATTTGGACATGATCCACATCGTTCTGTACTCAAAATTACCTCTTCAATCAAGATTCTAGCTACGCGTTTGAACTCTACGAAAAGATGATAGCTTAAGATCCCTATTGTTCGAAAACTCGTCATTTACACTACCTTCCCGTCATCCGACGACTATGACAGATTTTCTCGACTCCAGGAAAGTCACATTTCTTTTCTTGGACTAAATCGGCGTATCGCCCTAGCGTGAGACTGTTCTCGTTCTGCGTTATATTTTTGTAATTTTCCGTACGGAGACTTTTTCTTGGCAATGCATGAGTCGCGTCCCTCTGACGCGCGTGTGCGAGTTTTTTTATCTTATTTATCGTGTGGATGTTATGCAGCCTCAGGCTACACGCATTAACTGCTTGATGGGATGGATAGCAATTGCGATAAAGAAGTCCATCTGCGTAAAAACTGATCGATTCGACCTATATTCGGTGTTCGCTCATGCGCGTGAACACATCTGCAATTAGTTCTGAAGTAACTTGCTTGGTACATTTTGCGGTTTAATAGCTTCTGGAAATGAATGAGTGAATCTTGGATTGCATTTTGTTTACATCTAGCTCTAAAAATTCCAAAATCATTTGCCAAACGTGACTGTAAAATTTAACTGGTCTGAGAAAATGTATTAGAAAACCATTTATATGGTAAGTGCGACTGCACAGCAATAGTAAGTTTAGCAAACTCGAGTTCAGCTAATTTATGTTGAGTTTCAAACGGACGGAAATTAGTTTTAAGGAATAGAGTTTTATTTGTAAGTTCCTATCGTTTGTATAACTTTCTTAAGAGAGATTTCTTCTTTGTACGCTCGTAAACTGCATGCCATTTTTGTGACAAAGTTATCATTCTATACTTTATCATTAAAAAATCTTGTCAGACTTATTTCACTACTTTTTTGAAAAAGTTGTCTTGTCATAGAAAAATTGGCGATCGTATTATGAAATCCAAGCACTAATACAGCTTCTAAAATAATCTTGTGTTCAATTCATCTATTGTTTGGAAAATTAATGATTCTTACGCATCGAAGTTGCATAAATAAAATATAGTTTATTACAAACTCTCGAAAAGTTAGTTTAAAATCTAAAATCTTCGTTAATCTATTGATTTTTTATGAATTTAAGGTGCGGATTTAGAAAATGCATGTAATCATCAATCAGTCTGTAATAGAATCTAACTAATGATGTAAAGATCGCTAATTGGTGTCCTCTACTTGATTAGCAATGCAACGTTATTTTATCACAGACCCTACTCCTGTCGTGTGCTCTTTCATCTGAGACTTCAATTCGTTTTAATGCTTACGAGTCGAGTCTTTTGTCCGTAAGTTACTGAATTGATCAGCTCGCTGTGAGCGAAGCTGGTGAGCCATCTGTTAGAACTCCGTGGTTCAGACATAAGTCCTTGGTGTTGCTCTCTAATTTGTCACTCCAGCCCCTAATTGTCACGACCGTCTCCGCTTCTCGACCGACGGTGAGCTGCTCTGGCTGTGTACGTCCCTCTGCGTGACTGCCGTCTGAGTGCCGTGAAGCTCTCTATATTTCCTGTCAAAAAGCTAACCATCGACGTCACAAAGCATCGTTCGAAAGATGGATGAACATTTGTCGGAGTGCTGTTTTAGTAAACTGAAATTGTATAATGGCGTTGATTTATGTGCAATGTTCTTTTTCAACCGCTATAACCAGCTGCGAAATTGTAGACTCGACGTCATACCTTTCCGGGTGCAGTCAGACCATTCAACGACTCTCTTAGCACTGACTTTCTTCTCTCTTCATCTAGATTCTAAATTTCCCTGTTCTAAGCTCTGGTCCCTGCGGTCATACTGTGTCACTGTAATGCCGACTTTATGCAAGTGTAATTTCGTAATTAATAGTTACAATGGTCATATCTGTAAATATTAGTTATTATCTGTCCACTGTAAAATCGATAGTTCTAGAGTAAAAAAGTATTGTTACAAATCAGTAAGTTCTTTTCATATCTGCTGCAAATAGTATGCATTGTTGAACTACATACTGAGAGTAATAATTTGAACTCTGGAAAAGTTTTGTTACGTGATCCTCAATCTATTGCAAAACTTATCATGTCTGTTATTAATGTGCCTCAGACTCGTTCGAAATTAGTTTAAAACATTAATAAATATTTTACAACAATCATGTCATGATCATCGATCATACTAAAGCCATAAGATAGCTATCCTGCAGTTGTTCTGAAGCAGATTTTAAAATAATTTTAACAGCTGCACTATAGAAGTGTCTTAGATTTATTGACTTCCGTCTTGGGGTTGAGAACACTAAATTCTCGTGAAACTGTAAGTTAGACTGTAAGAGTTAATTGTTATCAAACTATTGTGTGACATCTGTATAATTACTATCGAAAATCCTAAATTTGTTGAACTTTATTATGCACACACATGAACGATCACTAAATATCCTCCAACTAATTTCTACTAAGAGCCTGTCAGTGCAGAGTACATTCTATGAAATCAGGTGACTATGATTTTGCAAAATTATCTTCAGTTTTCTGTTTACCGGCCAAAATTTTTGTTGCCTCGTTTTTGATAAGCCCAAATTTCAGTGTATTATATGCTTCCAAACGATATTATATATTTCTTATGAAATCAACATCAGATATTTCGTTAGTCTTAACCATAAACAGCACAGGACTAAAGCGATGTATCTACCAAGAATTGAACTGCTTTTCTCCCCAAGTTTCCTTGAAGCATCGAGACTACAGCGCATGTGTAGACGCATCACCAGCTTGGTCGACTGGTGAGCGAAACTGCTTGCTTCTCAGCAAACAGCAGTAAAGAACCACAACGGAGAGCTGCTGCGTGCAGTGCGGCAGTCACAACACTTCCGGCGCTTGACCGCAACCCCCTGCTTTTTCAACTTCCCGTTGGTCGTGTGGCGGACGCTGCTGTCGTCGCCCAACATATTGGCCAGTGATTGCATCGTTAATGGTGAAACTGTGCATCCCTCCCAGAATACATTTTTGTTGTGTTAGCTTTCACAGAACCGTGATTGAAAATTATGAATGCATTGTACATAACGGAGGAGTCAACCACAAAATGTTACTCTCAATTATATCTTTCTTGAAAATTTAATTTGTTATTCTGTTGATGATATTTTGTAATGCGAAAGTGGTGAAATCTTCATTAAAAATAGTCACTGCTTGATGTATGTAGATGTGGTTTTGATTCTAATGACATTGTCAATTTACTTGTCCGGTTTCATTTCTGAATTTTTCCGTCTTGGTAACAATAGGAAATCAAGCTTAAAAAATGTGTCCGTCCAACCATCGCCGTTACCCACGAGTTTGCAAAGTGAAAAAGCGAGGATAAAGTGACTCATAAATCAATGTAAAGAATTTAGAATTGTTATTGCAGGTGCATCCTTTTTTGATCATTAAAATGTTTAATATCAAGTCTAATGATAGATTTTGTTTACGCTGTAATAAAAACTCTTCGAACGATATGTCTTTCTTTGCATTTTTCTTCAGCTATTTTTTTATGATTATGAGCTTTGAGGTGTGCTGCCTGAGGGATAAGTATGTTTTTTATTTGTGAAAGTAACTTATAGATATTATTTTCATGAGTCTGCTACCATGAATAAAATCCTTACTCACGCAGCTGCTACTCTTTCCCTTGTGTAAGGGAACGCAATTTCATTGCTTTTATTTGTCATCATTATGTCATCCCAGCGACGCATTCGTGCTGCTGCAATTCTAGTTAAAATTATTTTTTCGCGCGTGCAGTTGCAAAATCTCCTTTCTACAATCCAACCAGCTTAAGAACTGGTCTCTGGTGCAGCTGCAACCTTTATTAAGTTTGTCATTGAGCGTTAATAGGTTTACTGTCAGGCGAACAGTGTTTGTACTACGAACCAAATTTATTGCATCTGCCGTCAAGTGTTGGCAATTGATCACATGAGCAAGTGTTGGCCGCTTTGATTAATATTCGAGTCGGTTACCAACAGGCCTCACTCCTCAGACTTAGCGAGCTCTTATCCATTCATATACACACAGTGTGACTTTCCGTTTACAGTTCCATTAATTAAAGTTTATCTGGCGTTGATCTTTGCGTGCACAGCTGGATAATAACTGTGCGGTGTAGACGTCACATATTAAAGCTCATCGTAAATAAATACTTTAAGTTTAGTTCTGTTCTTAATAAAATGAACTTCACCATGTAAAATTATTTAAGTTCTACTTAATGTTTTCGTTAACATCTGCGTTTGAATATTTATTAATGAAAAATGGCACACGATTCAGAGCACCGAATTTCGAAATTATGGTAATTATCGTTCGGTGAACGATAATGTCGGTCAGAAATGAGGTTCAATTGTTCTACATGTCGCTATAGACGGCGATGCGACTGCGCATTAAGGCGCTTAGCGTGCTGCCACTCATTGGCGAGGTCATAAATAAATCTTATGGAGGCTTACTGACGGGTCTGTGTCTCCGTACATCATCCTGGACTCTTTATGGAGAGTCAGAAACGCCGCTGCCACCGCCGACTTAGTACTCAACCGCTCTGTTCGTCCTGAGGAGCATTTGTAGCCTCGCCATGATTCCATTGAAGTAAAGAGCGAGTTCTTGGATAAACCTGGAAAACTGAAAGTCGTCTCACTGTTAATTTTTTTATTCTGGTGTAGGGTTTTCGGTTCAGTTTATCGCTATAAAAATGCGTCGGGGTGAAAATTATAAGCATAAACCAAGGAATACTATAAACGTTTATAGTAGTCCTTGGCGCAAACATAAAGCCATATCATTCACTTCACTTTCAAAGATTATTCAAATTCTTACACCACTACCAAAACTTTAAGCATCATAATACGTAGATCTTTAAATGTAACTGATATAAGCTCAGGAAGCTGCTCGAGCGGACACATGCAGTACATGTATGTCGCTGGCCGTTACGCAGGTGCGGGGTTCGCGGTATGACGGCAGTTATCGTAACGGTTCCAGTGACCGGAGCGACCGGGTGCTCGGTAGCGGGACGGAAGGCCTTTCCGTAGTTCCGGACCGTGGTCTGTCGTCATGGATTTCAACGCAATAACTCGTCTCCTGAAATTATGGTGCAATATGATGAGAGTTTCTCAGCTCATGAACAACAAAAGTTTCTCTAACGAAACAACCGCACAGTCTGATTTTACAAAATCATATCGCGGGCTTTTGTGGTAGATAACAACAAATGCGTGACCGTTAAAAATGTTGCACTGGATCAATATCGCTTAATAAGATCATAGTCAGTAATTCACAACATTTTATTCACGAATCGTAAGAAATTCGTAACATTTTGTTTTCTAGCGACGATATTGTAGTAAATCCATACATTTTTAGGTGATACTCGGGTCTGAAAAATATTCGAATTATTATATGAGTGAATAAAAAGTACAATACGTTAACTTCAAATTCTTAGTTCTTATTCTTCTTAAGTGCTTGAATGTATTTTCAGGCTGTTTTGGGTTCTGTTTGCCCAATTTGAATGTTGACTTGATTGATGTTTCTTTTTAAAACAGCAGCATTCGAGTAACAATTTTAATGCGTCGCAATATGTTATTTTGAACCGATTTGATAATTTTTTACAAACTACCACTAATTCTTTTTGGCTAACATGCAGTGAGATCACAGCTTTACATTTCGAAGGCCGCTTCTACGAACAGTGTTTGTTTATTTTGACTCGTTTCCGCGTGTGCTTATGTGATCTCACTTGTGCCCAAATTTGTTTCAGAGTGTGATTGACCGTTTACTATTAACAAGTTATTTTTACTTAAATTTTTTATTCGTCTTATGCAGATGCATTTAGCCGGTAAAATTTCCAGATTTTCCCTGCAAAGACTGCTGTTAGTGTTGATGGAAAGCAGTTCCAGAGAGTCAATATGCCTAAAATAAAAGCTTTGAATAAGTACATTCACCGTTGAAGTAACTTTCATTTACGTGTGCAGTTATGCCGAGCCACGTTCCGTGGAAGAGCTCCTCTCCGCTTAGCTGCGGGCGCTCGCCCCATTTATTTTGGAAAGTTTGCGCAGTTTTCACCGCAAACATCTTAAAGAATTGGAGCGAGTGTGCATATAACTGCATATTGTGGACCGAGACAATGGCGGTCTGGGTCCTTTGTGTTCCGAGGACCCTTCAAACTGTTCTGCTCCCCCTCGGTGGGTTCATCTCAACCGCGCGTGCGCGCCTCTTCTGCGTTCTCACAAAACTTTCTGCCTTGCGTGCCTGCAATGTGTACTTCTGTTACTTTATAATTGTTTTGTAATGCTCCCTTGATATCATCTTGTGTTAGAGTCGTCTACAATGATGCTCCCACTGCGTGAAGACTTCGAATTAAAGTTTATGTATTGTGTTTCATAACACAATAGATCACCAGTAGATCACCTAAAATGTAATTAAATGACGACTATGCACGCGTTAGTAATAAATATGAAGTTTCACTTCTGTCGCCGTATATGGTTACTCTGTTAACACGTTAAGTGCGGTTGCCTAGCCGGTGCAAATCTTTACTTTGTACATACAGTCACTAGAAAGCTTTGAAAAATTACAGAACCTAACCTTAGTGACCACCGGTGGGTCACTTCGCACTTAACGTGTTAAATAATTGTAAATCCCTTTGGTAGAAGCATTGTTTTTTTTGTAATTACGTTTTTGTTTACTCCCAACGTACGTGTATATCCTGTAAAATTTCTCGTGAAATTTTTTTTCAATTTATAGGTGCGTGTTATTTTTGAACTGTACTTGCATGGTGACAATATTCTCCGACACCTGTTGAAGATTTACGTCCTATAATTAATTCAGGGTAAAAAGTTAAACATTTCTGTTCATAAGCACAAAAGACATTTTTTATGATTTGAATTGAAGCTAGAAGAAAATTAAATTTCTCCTGAAAATTTGCGAAGCTCGACGAGAATACAGTGAGGAATATGATTATGTAATGACTACAGTTCAAACTAGAATTTGGAGTATCATTTTAGCTCTTCAATTAAGCCCAGCATCGGGTGAATCATTCACTCATCCATGACGTGTCCTGCTTCTGCCTAATGAATTGTGCAAGCGTGCCGCTCCGTAATGGTGTTCTGTATTAATATCCCTCATTGATTGATTGCTTGTTTTCACACTGTAAAATTTTCGTGAACATCGTTTACGATGTACGGCAGTGTATGTGCGAATGGTTAGATTTTAATGTCATTAATAGCATTCTGTAATCTAGTATTTTCACGGTATACTATAGATGTGTACTTCATACCCGCCTCTGAATACTATTTGAATTTTGGATTAATTGATGTAGTACGTATTCGAAAAACGTGGATATTACTGCTTCTTGTAATGCACTTGTGCGTCATATCATGATCAAACCCCTACCTATACGTGTACATTCAGTAAAAATTTGACATTAATAAATCTATTACTTTTGTTTGAATTTTTATAGGAGTTTTCCCTCAATGTTATGCTCCAATTGCATGGACGAACTCAAGGATAGCAAATGTGCATTTAATTTTTTTAACTAATGGTTTTTACTTTTTAGTCACCCAATTAAGAAATGTTTCGAACTGTACGTTGCAGTCACAGTAATTTCATGTTTCTGATGTTTCTGAAAACAATGAAAGATGGAAGTAATTATTCTTATTCCATATAGATTGAAGAGCAACGTTTTTTATTCTCGTCTAGAAGTGGAAATTCATTATAGAATATATTTGCTATTTTTCAACTGCCAACGATGGATTTTTAGCGTGTATAATTTCCTTAGGGATTCTTAGATTTTAGATCTTAGTGCCAAAGACTCGTAATTTGGATAGGGAATAATGAAGCATTATCAAGTGTGCGTGAACAATAGGGAATAGATTTAGATTCCTGTCTTTTCCTCTTCGACAGCTCTTGTTAGAGATGACATCCAGGCTCTAGCCAAAGACTCATCAGCCTCACTGCACCCCTGTCTGCTTTGTGCTGGTGCCACCTCGAACCTTCTCTCCCTCTCGCGTAGCCTATTATAGTTCTCCCCTGATCTGACTTTTTTATTTTTCGAGCCATTTACCTTAGAGTCCATTACAGAGAATTACACTGAATTACCATTGTGCCTGGATTGCCCTCTCACAGCGTCCATCTATACGTAAATCGGCCACCCTCTTCAGCAGAGCCCTTTAAGAGTTGCTGAGGAGCAAGAACACAAACTCAAGTCTATCCTTGTAACTTTAACTTTTGTGGACCTTTGCTTACTTTTGTGAACCTTTACTAACTTTTGTGAACCTTTGCTCACTTTTGTGAACCTTGACTTGATTAACTTTAGTGAATCTTTTTGAACTTTTGTGAACCTTTGCTTACTTCTGTGAACCTTGACTAACCTTTGTGAATTTTTGCTTAATTTTGGCATTCAGTTATTAGTATCGAAAGAACTTTGGTGTTTCAGTTTATCATAGCGACTTCAATCTAGCTACGAAGTTGTTGCCACGATATAATCATAGAATGTTCACTAATCGATGTACACGCTACAACCACTTTATTGAACTCTAATCTTGTAAAATTAATTTTTATCGAGCTTTGTTCGGATTTTTTGTTAGCACGGATTCAAGTAAAAGGTTATCGATTTATTCATTTATTAAATTCAAGTGCAGTTCTTAATTACGAATAAAGTCAGTTTCAATTGTCCAGTCTTTTCAAGCATGCAGTAAACGTGGTTGGCGCTTCAATCCTAGTGAAGAACTTGTGTGAGACTAGCAATTTATCTTCAAAATGCCTTAATAATTATCTTGTGTTATATTGTACATGTATACAGAAATTGATTTTTATAAACAAGTATTTCCTTACCCACACTAATCCTTCAACGGAACGGTCGGGTATGAGTTAATTAACGTCGCTGCTTAGAAAACCTGTAAAGTTAGATGATGTAATTATGCTCTAAGGTGTATTTGTTTCTTGTCCGCTAGCTCATCTTCATGCATACGTTGATTTTATTCGCTCTTCAATGCATCAAAATTTGTGTGCAATAATCCTCGCATCTGTGTGTGGGTCAGTAGCTGTTACTGCAGAAATGTTGAACTTCCCTCATTTGTCTAATATAGAACTTCACTTGTACGACTGCGTATCTCACACGAGCGTACGCATGCGCCAGCATCACAGCGCTGCAGTTAACGCAGTTCAGCAACGGCGCTGCGTCGGCGTGCGCGTCTCTGTTCGAGCATATCGCCGTCCAATAAATCTCTTGCGCTGCACAAAAGCTGCCGTGACGGGAGCTGTTATGGTGCTTTCATTGCAGGACTCTTCATAGACACACTCGGATTCTGGTCTCGATAAACTCGTCAAATTGGTGTGCCAAATATATATGCACTGCCAAGCGCTCCCGCTCGCTTTCTAAGCGCCGCTATTAACAATAAATGCCTTGTTGATGGCAAAATGAACTTTATAGCTGTTGCGTATTGAACTCTACACCCCCTGCTCAGCGCCGCAGCTAAAAGCTGAGGCTGCTGTGCTTTCTAATGTTAGACTTGCAGAGTGGCTTGAGCGAATAATTCTGCTGCGTACTCTATTGCGTGTTACAAGATTTTTCCTTCCTATCGTTGTTTGCGTATTATAGGGTTTGAAAGAAGTCATTGGTTCAAAACTGAAGGCCTGCAGCTAGCAGTTTTATTAGAGAATTCGAAGTTATCTTCCACTGAACTCAAAATCACGATTAAATTCTGCAATACCTTCAGCTTTCGTGTATTGTAAAACTGTCTTAAAAGTAAAGTGATAAATTCCTGTAAGCGATTGATACAACAAATTTAACCACCTGATCTTGATTTTAACATTTGATTCTTATGAAACGATCTCATTTTTGTAGTGAATGATGAACTAAGAAAATATATTCTTAGCTCAGGCTTTCTGGATTTGTTATAGGGCCTGTAGACTCCTTCACTGAAGCCTGCAAATGGATTTTCTTTAATTAGCAATTTTAATTTTTGGCTAAAAACCATTGCTGAAACTCTTCATTTGATCAATTTAATTTTTACGTACTATTAATCATACAAGATGCAGCAACATTACTTCCATTTTTCTTAACTTTTTGAAAAGCAAAAAAAGAAGTTATGTTGCCGCACCCTGTAGTATGATATCTAAAATTCTCATGGATTATTTAATATGGACTACACAACTTTTGAGCTTCATTTTTATTCACTGAGCGTTGTTGGTGTCGTATGTAAGTGTCTCATAAAATTAGTCTCAAGTTAGACACCGCCTTAGAGGAGGCCGTGTCCAGTCGGCCTTGCGATTTATTCCACATGACAGGAGGCTGTGGCCATCTTCACTCTTTATTCATTTTGCATTTCGATTCAAAACTGAGACTTCATTAATTATTATTAGAATTGACATCGAGTTATTCTTAGCATCTCATTTGTGAAAGTAAATCCATTCTGGCACGTCGAACAGCTGTCGGTCAAATCCGACATTCCCTGTACGAAAACATGAACATCAAGGATTTGTATTCACGCCACCAACTTGAAGAAGCTTCAGTGTATTCTGCATGGCAACTGCACAACCTGAAAAGAAACATCTTTGGCTGCAACTACTGCTGAGAATTCGTCTTTTCTTTTGCTCACAACGACTAAGTATTCATCGTTTCTTGCTTACAACTACTGAGAATTTTTTTATAACAACGGCTGAGAAATCATCGTTTTTGGCATTTTGTAGAATATTAGGTTGAAATCTTGCTCAAATAATATTTGGCAGCTTCCGCAGGGCAAGGTGACTTATGTGTTTTGCATAAAGCTCGCTTTCTATGACATTAAAATTTGATGTTTGACTTGAAATATTGTCCCTCGTATGTTTAAGGATCACTTTAACTGTTCAAACCTACACATATGCGTGTAATTTGTGATGTCAATTTTTGAACATACCGTCGAAAAATATTGCACGATAATTCTGTATCGTATTATTATAATATAGTTCCATACGATTATAGCATATGTAAAATACGTCCAATATATAAAATTCTCGCTATAAAATGTTCTTTGTGTCAACTGCCACTGTATTTGCGCTTCTGAGAAAGCGGCAACTTCTTCGTTTGTGTTCAGAGGCCTTGATGTGCCAGTCGCTGTTTGCCTTGTCAAGGTTTGCTGTGCCAGTCACTTGTGCCGACTCTCAAGCCTCAAAATTAAATCATAGAGCTGTTATTTTCTTAATTAGGTCGTGTAGTTTGCACATAGTTTTCACCTTGTTAACGATTTTGGAAATAAATATTTTGAGGCTGTCCGATTTTGACGCGATATTTGAAAGAAATGCTACATGGATTTTTTGAACTGGCAACTCTCTGAATTTCCACTACAATAACTTTCTGTCGAGTTATTATAATTTCATTAATTCAAAAGATGATTGTAGTTCCATTTCGTTCATTTTCTATCTTTAAAAAATTGTTCCTATGATTGGTATGTGTCAATTTGTACTCGTAGTGCAGTTGTAGGGCCTGAGTTGCCATCCATTTCATCTGTTGGCAGGTTGAAAAGGCCTAATTAGATACTTTATGTCCACCCTTTAGCAATTTTAACGGATCTTTTTTTGCCGTGCTGGTCGGAGGCGTGTCTTCTGAACATCTGCACTCCTATTTTCACAACCCCGTAGTCTTGTGAACGTGCATTAGATTTCCCCTCTCCGGGGCCCAATGAGCTGCAAAACATTGAGTTAACACTTCCCGAGTGCTGCAATTGTTGTTCCTGCCATCTGCTCCTTTTTGCTGACTTTATTCCTATTAGAGAGAAGAAAGACGCCGAATTTGAACCCTTCATTGCGAGGAGTGCTGCTGCTAAAAGTATTCCTTGAATTATTTTGTGAAGCGTGTTTTTGCTACAAAGCAATAAACACATAAGTGTAAATTGCTTTGGGTTCTCGTACTAGACATCTGATCCTTTTGAGTGTTCTTAGTTCTTTTCAGATGAGTGAGTACTCACCTGTACTTAACTTTGATGTAGCCTGCGAACACCAGGTATAGTTGGGTCTGTGACTTGTGTAAATGTTATATTTCTGCTTGCACAGTTATCCGACCCTATAAAATTACTAAAACTTTACTACGACTTTCTGTCATTAACTTGATGCTGTGGAGACACTTTGTACTTGTCCTGCAACTTGCTTGGGTGACAATGTCTTTCAGTATAAAACTTTGTTATTACGCTGCTTCTGAAGAAGCGATCTTTTGATATTGGTATGAAAACACTTTTTTACTCAGTGTTCTGTACATCAGAAGTGTACAATGTGTGCGTTTCAGAGGAAATGCAATGTACTGTCATTGAGGTCGATATTGTTTCTAAATAATTTCCATTTTCGAGGCTGTGAAGTTAAGCAAAGCTTTTTTTTTGCTGTCATCACCGCTCAATCATTTCTCTTAATTTTTCAGCATTCTTAGTGTTGAATTTTTAGCACGCAGAAACTCCATTTCTCCATAGCACGACAAAGAGGCTGTTTTTTCAGAAACTATATCTTCTTTGTCTTGACTGTCACGACGTTTTGCTATTTGTATTTTGAGCTGTACTTTATGTAAGTTCGTTTTATCGCCTCATCTTTGTTTCAGAAATTCGTTTTCTTTTGCTCTTGAAACCTGCATGGGTGGTGACGGAGAGGAGCTTCTATGTCGTGGGTCAAGTCCCGCCGTCTATTCTCGAGTTTAATTGATAGACATCAAAATAGAGGCTTTTGTGTTAACAACGACGCCTCTCTGGAGCCTTTCTGTATAAATTTGCAGTAATCTTCATTGATTTTTTGTGTGTTTTGTTGAGAGGCCCGAGGCTTTGAAAAGGCTCAAGCAGGCGTGATAGACGTCTGTGAATTTCTCTTTATGCTGAAGAATGTGAAGCTGCTCTTCGGTGTTGTAGTGACGTCAGGACGCTGATCGTCCTGGCAAAGCTTTTTCCTGCAGCTTGAATGTTCAAACGAGAAAAGAATTCAATTTCTGTGCACAATTTTTTATTTCGAACTTTATACTGTCACTTGAAATAACACATGCTCTGTGGGTCTTTTCAAACAAATCTTTCTATTCTAGAATCTGTTTGGTGAGAAGGTATATGTACGTATTTATAGATTAGAAAAGTACTTTAAAAACCTGTTTGTGTATGTTATCTATATTTTTCATGTTTCAGGCAGCATATAATTGAATTATAACTTTTACGCGCAAAGTTCTCTTCATAAATATGGCCAATTCAGCGTTACAAAGTTAATATCAATATTTAATTTTCAGGAATCTAACGATTAAATATTTAGCTCAGAAATTAGGCTATTTGAAGGCCAACAGTTTTTACTGTTGACAAAAGTTTTTATTTGTGTTGCTAGTAAAAATTAATGCATAAATGATGGTCGACAGGCGCTCAGTGAATTGAATTGCCCCGTTCACACTGAAGCGAAACTCGCCAATGTTTGACTTCAATTGTGTACTGGCAGGTAAAGTTTATTTGCATTGTTTTGGAAATGCTGGAACTACGCCCCACTGTGGCTGCAGCTGTGCAGTCCTGCGGAACCGAGGTTTCCAAACGATACTTTGATTGCAGCTTCGATTGAACCGCTCTAACTTTTGTCTCGCCTGTTACGAGGACGCTGCGTGCTGCTGGCAGTGCCTTCCAATGTTCATGAACTCCGCACCCCAGCAGTTATCTTTAGTGCTAAACTTTTTTCTACATACAAACTGCCCTAAAGAAGTCTTATACTTTTTTATATTCATGTGTCAAATGCAGCTAGATTGCGAATCAAAACTTCTTTTAACTCTCCTGGTTGTTTCTACTGATGTTTTTTTGCAGTGTTTTATTTTTCGTTTATTTTTCGAGTTAATATTGCTTCATATGAATTCAATTATGAAGTTTTTATTGTGTATTACTCTGTATTCTAAATAAATATCGCTCTGCTACTCCAGATTGAAAAGTTTGTTGTAAATTTATCTTACACGTATGTATCTTTTATAAGCTGTATAAAGTGTGGATAGTTTTCCAACTTTACCACTCTTCATGCTGGTTTCAGTTCTTCGCTCAATTTTCAAAAAAATTACTGAAAAGCATAAGGTTCGAGAAAAAATATTAATTTTTGTTTCAGTCTGTATTTACATCAGCTCAATTATGAGCTCACCTCCTGACGGTAAGTTGCTATTTACATTAATACTTCGTCCCAAATTCTCTTTGTAGCAATTTGTAAAGTTTCTTTAGTTTATCACAGACTTGTGATTACTCATTATAATATGATCATTTTAAATTCGAGTTCAGTTGAACACTTTTGTTGCGTTTTTTTCATTTTTTCATGTTAATATTGGGTCTCATTTAAATATGTTTTAAAAAGATACTCAGTATTACTTTCTCCATGACCGTGACATGCCTTATCTGAAGTGTAATGTACATTGGGACATTCTTCGAACTGTACGTAAGATCGAGAACATATGTTTCGTCCACACGTAATATCTACTTGGTTAACTCGGTTTTTTGTTTTTCAACTTCAAGACCATTTGTTCGACTGTCATTTTACAAGAGTTGTTGTACATTTTTACATTGATTAGGGAATTATTTACATAGTTTCATTCACACAAAATTAATCGATAGTTTTCAAACTATCAAGTCTTGAGTTTTTATAAATTATTGCATGAATGAATGAAATTATACATGAGCAGTTAATGTAATACTTCGAAGTAAGATTCAAAGAAAGTTTGTAACTCTTCAGTTGACTGACTCTATTAATTTATAGTTCTAATCCATTAATTTTGGTTTCATGTTACTGCGAGTTAACCCATAAGGAAATCTATATTTTAAACCAAGATCAGGGATGATTACTTTCATGTCAATAAATTACACTCGAAATTCCTTGGTTTGAACTCCAGCTGGCTTTGACTAATATGGACTTGTCGGACCGAGCGTCCAGAAGCTGTTGTCTTGGTGTTCATGCAAATGCTCACTTTGTTTACGGATGCTTCATTACGTACCATTGTAGCTCAGTGTTTACCGCGCAGCCTGCAACCCTCACAGCCATTCTACGTATTTTCTTTCATTTTTTGCACATCACTACCTCGCTAAATGGCCGAAGTCGAATGATGGACGCCAACTTTTGTTCCTTTTAGCACGTCTAACTGTTGGTCGAGAAAATTTGGCCGTTGTCTCGCAACGCTTGCTTTCGAGTGACGGCGCCACGCATGACCGTTGTGTGCTTCCTATTGTGAGAAAAATTATGCGCAAGACAACGCACGAGTGACGAGCAGTTCACATCACCGCTATGTTCCATGCAGTGATTGCTTCGCGCACTCCACACAATGAGCATCCAAACCTTTCTCTTTCTTAGTTCAGAAACTGCAAATTCGATTTAGAGTCCGAAACACTTTTACTCTGAATTCGTGAATTAAGTTAATGGAAGAAGAAAATTCACTCAGCAGTGAACTCTACATTTTGAAGAACTATTAGTATTTAGTAATACAGCTAGTAAAGTAGGAGCGCAACAATTATTTGTACCTATGCGCCAGAGCTACATGTGAACTCTTTCAAGTTAATGTAGCAAAGAAATTGCGTCAAAAACTACTTAACAAGATTTACAGAGCAGTAGCACCTCTCAAGAATTCCTTTAGAGTTTCAAAAAATATGAAGCCGTTGTGGTTCTGCAGTACCGACTCGCTCTACTTTCTTTCTGTCTTCCTTTCCTTCTTTTTCTTTCTTAACTTCTTTTCCTTGAAGTTTTTGGAGTAGAACGAGAGTTGAGCTTTTGTCTGCAGACTGTCTTTTGAGATGAGTTTTGAGGGCGGGTGCTAAACAATGGTCTCCCGACAATTGACTGCTGAGAATCCCGCTGTGCGTAGAACTTTCTGCTCGTCTCTATGAGAAGAATCGAGTGGCCGTTATATGACGTGCTCCATGATTGTTGTTTTGTGGCATTTTAACTGAATCTTCAAGTTTCCATCGCCTGAATTGGTCGTGAGTTTGTGGTATAACCCAAGTATGAAGAAGCAGTTGTATTAAAGTGCTGAAAACACATGTTCGAGATTTTTTAGTTCGAGTAACCGTCATATAATTGCTAGAGGTAATTATTTATATAATAGACTTTGTATACATAATTTTATATGGATGATGAATCATTACTCGACTCACAGCGATACTTTTTCTGAAATATTCAACAGTGGTCTATGATGATCAATAAAAATACACTCAGTGGCTCTAGTTCATGCACTTTCAGCTAATTAGCTTATTTAAATATGCAGCTGTATCACAAGCTGTAATCAATTCTTTTTATTTATAATAAGTTAATCATACTAAGAATTGAGTCGTATTGAAGCACGAACGTATTCGCATGATGTCTGAACTTCCCTCTTCCTTTAAGCATTGTGCCCTATTTTTTCAACTCCGTCACTTGTGTTTCAGTTTGTTTAGGCGATAAAATTCCTTTGACGTTCACGAATTACCGTAATTGTACTAACTTCTTTTGATGATACAAAGTAGACTGCGGGATGTATGACTTCGATAATCGGCACTGGTATTTAACTTTACCATGACGAATGTGCAGACTTCCAAATGAGAAAATAACGACTGCAAAGAGGAGTTGTTTACAGTAATAGCAACAAGTGCAGAACAGTATTTCACCAATAGCGGCTACAATCCACTAGTTTGAAAAACAGGGAAAAATTTGGTTCTAGTTTTACTTCGGACGTGCTTGTGCTCAATTGGAGATTTTCTCACTTGAACTAAGTGAAACATCGTAAAATGTTGACAGTTTATATTGAAACGAAAGTAGTTGGGAGAGCAAACAAAGGTCGATCCGAAGGTTTTTCATGTTATGTTTCTTTACAATTATTACTGACTAAATTTTCGAAGAGATTCTTTAGGAACATTCGTGACAGCATGTGTGACATATTCCTTGGTCTAAATTTAGCAAGAGTTATATTATATATCATTTCATTGCATTTAATCTTCGTTGTTTTTTCTGCAACATTGTATTTTCAAACCAGGGTAGAGGAACTACATTCGACTTCACGCCGTTGCTCAACTTAAACATTTTCCTCCGTTGATGGAGGAAGCATCCGCAGGTATTTCCGTTCCTCTGTTAAATGGTTATTTTCCCCTTAAGCTTGCGTTACTTGAGTTCGTACCTCCATGAGACGAGTTATCGATGTATTTGTAATGCATGCATGTCATTTATGAATGTCAGACCAAACTTTCAGTCAATATGCGTCTCATATTTTGTGTTGTCACGTGCTTTAATTATTAAGAGCTATTTATAATAGATCTATGCGTCGATGTTAATATTCTTTTTCTTCTTCTCGTGTTCAGAGCGCCTCATGTACGAGAATGCCTCGTACTTGAACCAGCTTTTAATTATTTCTGAACGGAACCATTGGGATGATTCAATCCGTATTCACATTTTAACTTTTGGACATCTGATAATTCAAATAATTTTAATTCCTGGCAACTTTATTTCGCTTTATGCAGTGCCTTGTGCCTCTGGGCTTGTAATTCTTCTTTGCTTTAATGCTTATGAACGCAATGTTGTTTTTTGTATTCTTAACTATTTGAGTGAATTGGAAGGACTGTTGTAAAAGTGTGTTTATTAGTTATTTGCCGTGCATCGTTTGGTTTGATTCTCTCCTGCACAGAGGTTGCAATTTTTTTAAAACTTCGAAATAGTTCATGGAATATGGACTTTTAGTCCAAACAAGGTCTAAATGCAGTAAAATGCAGTAAGTGGATCTTGCTATCCGATATGAGAACAGTTGTGAAAAACTCAGAATAATGCAACGTGAGAACAGAGGATAGCAATTCAGTCACTCGACGTAAAAGCGTCAGAAAAACATTGTCGATGCGATGGGTTGCTGGCAATGAGCAGATGCACGCAGCAACGTCCGGCAGCTGCCTGCACAGCGTCGACCACACGTGTAACGAGGCGCGTACTCGTTACGATGTTCTTGCAAGGAGCCAAATCTTCTTAGATCCCCACAAGAAAGCCACATACCTAAGAAAGCTCTGTTCGAACGACCCAACACAGCTTCTTCTTTTTGCGAGAATGTGTGTGGCTGAACGCTCGTAAATGAAGGAGGATTCTCTTTTGCTGTACGCCCCAAGATTCTTCTTCAAATGAGCAAACTTGCTGCAACCTGTCGTCCAATAACTGCTTGACTGGACCAAGCTGAGTCGATGTGACATGGATGCGTACACGGCATGTGCGAATGCCGTGTACCTGAAATATTTTTCCCGCAATTTATTGCTGACTTGGTCTTCAGATATTACAGCTTTCCCAGGAAGTGTTTACATGTATTTTCTTCTTTTACCCCACTGTTGAATTAGATACGGGAAATTAATTTCAAACAAACTACTACTCAGAAGCTCAAATAAAGTGTTTATTTTAGGCTAAGTGTTACCTCCGAAAGAGCATTGTGTTTTAAGCATTTTATTCTAGGTACCAACGGCGTCTAAATTTTTGGTTATTAATTTCTTCCCATTCAATATGGAAACTTTCCGAAAGATGGCGTCGATTGATAAATGAAGTAAAAAATTCATTGAAAAAGCGTGAATTTATCACGAACATGTGAGTTTTCTAGTTGTCTATAATTTTGATTTAATCCTTCATCTTTCACCTTATTACATGCGTTTCTATTCAAATTTTTCTACCTCTTTGTACTTGGTGGAATAAATTGGTGAACTATGGACCAGAATATGTATCCATAACGACAAATTTCAGGCGTGTTGCATACATTGTTGGCGTCTAGCTAGGCACTTGTTTGCAGAAAGCTGGCGGTTCCTGTACTACCTCTATATAATACAGCTTTGTTCTCAGTTCCTGTACAAACATGATGTGAATACTGACTAGAAATTTGCTGTGAGAATCTTGAGGCCGACATCGAAAGCGCAGAGCTGGGAAAGTTGGCGCTTGCGTGCGTCTCATTGCATGCATGAGGCGGAAAAGGAAACTCCTGACTATCCCTCCTTAATGACACGTTCGCCGATGCAGAAACCGAAGCCGCGAATTTTGTGCGACCAACTAAGGACACGTGATCGTTAATTTACCAACTTTCAAAATTGATAAGCATGTAATTGCGAGAAAGAAATATTTAACTCTCATCTCTTCCTGGGCGTGATGCTAAGGTAGATAACTACGCTTTCTATTTTGTTTTCTTGGTTAGCTTCAAGTTCCTCAACTTAATCTGCTTACAATAAAATTATTTTTCAATGTTTACGTAATTTATGGTGATTGGTGATCATTATTTGTCTGGAAAATGCATTAAACTTACAGTACTGCCGTGCGTTGCACTATGTCGCGTAACATTTACTATGGCCAAGAATAGAATAGAATAGAATTAGGCTATAGGAACGAACCTTCTGGCCCATTCTTGGGTCGGATAATTACTTCGATAATTATTCGGTTGTATACCCAAGTCCCATGCCGTATTTCTAGCCGCGTCAACCATGTCGGCAGCGGGATTCGAACCCGGGTCTTTCTGCTCGCAAGCAGATTCGCTCACCAGTCGACCAAGCTGGTGATGTTGATGAATAGTTGTTTGGTGTCCACATTGTTCTTTTAATTAATGACCTGCATGTGTAATGATGAAAACATGAAATTTATGTTCGCTTCTTATGGAGGAAAGCATCTACCCTGCAAAGAATAATACAGGTATTGTTGAGTTACAAAATAAATTATAATAAAATTAAATGAATAAGAAGTAGATATATAATAAAAGAACGATATTGCTGTACTCTAGGAATAATATTCTAATATTTTGGCAAGTTTCTCAATGTCTTATGATTGTATTTTGTGCGAATGTTATAATTATAATACTGCATACATATGTGCGATCAGACTACCGTTTCCCACGCCATAATTCATTTGTTATATTATTGTCACACAATTGGAAGTTGGGACGAGAAGCTGTCATTGGAAGCTGCCATTGCAAGTGACTTCTTGTCTGTTATTTTCAGTAGGAAGGAAAGTTAAAGTAAAGGAGCATTCAACCTGGTTCCGTTTAATCAACTTGACTCGAAGGGGATTTAAATTTCTTTCGTACTTTTTATGTGAACGTCCATAAGAAGCATGGTATTTGTAGGGAAGAAATGCTTGATGAACCATGGCTTTAGATCGTGGGAACAGTGCTCCTATATCGACCGAACTGCAGTGTTGATGGCTCTATTATGCCTCTAGTGCGAGGTTACGAACATAAGGCGTGATGGGTACGACGACAGGCCGCTCCTCCTGCCACACTCACAGTTCGCCCCTCCAGCTCCATTGTGCACTCTCAGCCTATTAGACTTAATACTCAGATCGCGTCTCTCCGTGTCACACTAGTTCATTGTTCCTTGAATTCCGTGTCTAGACTGGGTTTGGGTTTGTATTAAACATTGGTCCTGACGTCTGTTCTTATCTTCGTTACTGTACAGTCGCTCAGGGCTAAGGCTCACCAGCAAAGATTGGTTGTTTGCCTTTTTTAACCTCAAACATTTGTAACTTGTAAAGTATACGGTTGGTGTTGTCTAATCTTAGCTGTCTTAGCATGCCACTTGGTGGAGCACCAAGTTATTACCATGAACTTAATTTTCTAATATCGTTGGTGTTTTGAATTCGTGTGAGAAATGAATTAATAATAAAAACAATTTTCAGTAATATTCAAGATCAAAAATCGCTGCTTAAAACCGTGACTGTACCATTTAGTACAGATTTTAATAACTATGCCAAGGTACAAAGATCTTAATAACCATGTCAAGGATAAGTTGCTTTGAACAATTTTCGCGAACACGTTGCTTATGACAGCCTACCTTCGAAGCTTCACTCCTGTATCTTTTCTCGTCCCCGTCACTGGTGCCCGTCCGAGGGATTAGTGGAGTTGCCAAGTCTTGTATGTAGCGCCTCCAGCTTATGAAATTCGATATGATGAACGACTGTGGCTATACGCCGATGGCAATTTATCAAACGATTGACATTATCGAAGTTGAAAATTTTCCCAAGACATGAGTAACAATGACCGTAGCTTAGAATGTTGTGTCTGTGTTTGCTACTGTTATTGTCTGAATATGCAACAGTGTCGAGATTGTTCGGAGAAAAATGATCAAAACGTGATCGTGTGTTTTTTTTATCTTTTGCTTCTCTTCGACTTCAGATTTATCATCGTTTATATTTTTTTTACTACACGTCACGTTTCTAATCTTTGCTAGTTTGGTTTGTTTCCTGAAAGCTCCTTGTTTGTAATACTTTAGTACCATCTTATTTCTATATTTTTAAGTATCCTTAAGAATTTTGTCCCGGCAAATTGTTCTCAGATTTACACTCTAGTCGTACATCCATCAACATTTGTTCTAAACTTTGTAGCTGACTTTTACCTCAAGATTTTCCCTCATTCGCAAATAAGAAAAATGAACAAATAAGTTAACGATAAATTAATTAGTAGAACTCGAATATTCATTTGCATCTGTAATAAAATTGTAGGACTTTTTCATCGTAAATATTTAATTTACTTAACCTAGCAAACACTTTAAATTTGAAGACTGCAAATTTATTTTTAAATTAAATCTCGTAAAACAATCTGAGTTTTACCATCTTCACGATTTAACATTCCCCGTTTACTCTGTTCATAAAGTCTGCCTTAGATCATCAGTCTCTTCCTTCGCATTCTTGTTATCTCTCCCACAAATTTGACTGATGAAGGAAACTCATTGGCGTTCATTGGTGAAGAGGCAGATACGAATCACACTAGTCATGCGGGCTCTTCAGCTTTCAAGTCTTTTCTTGTTATTAATGATGTTCATTAATATTTAGTTTCTGGCCAACGCTGAGAATTTCTGTTCTGAGTGTATTAGGCTTGTGAGAGGAAAAATTAATTTATTATTTTTAATGCTTATGAAGATGCGCCTTGTACGAACTTTGTTTGTGTTTTTAAACCATCTTAGGGAATCTCATGAACTTGACACTTCGTTGGTAGCATTCAATGACAAGCGATTACGCGTTCTGACTCATTTGTAAAGATCGAAATTTGTCCATCGCTCTGAAACAACAATCGACCAGATTTTACTCAAGTATTAATCACAAACTCGGAATCGACGTTGGAGTTACATCCATGTACGTTTATTACATTATATGTGTTCTTTCGCTGTTAACCAAGAACTTCTTGTATGAGACCGCCACCATGCGGGCCTAGGGTAGTTCGGTATTTCAGGTTCTCTTTTCTGATCCAAATCAAAGGAGACCTTTTGTTCGTCACGCCGCCTGGGACTGAAATCATTACCATTCGTATTGAGCGCTCCGAATATTCCCATTTTCTCACTATCGGCGCTCAGGCTCCGAGTTTTGGCTGCTGCGTGTCCCACGTTCCCTGGGGCGTAGGTTTTCAATGACTCGTTAATGCGTGTTTTTGTGCGAGTATTTGAGCATTGAGTGTATCGAACATTTCTAATATTTGTACAGCGCATTGTGTTTTCGGCTCCATTTCCATCTAAAATGTTTTTATTTTAATCTCTTAATACGTTGACGATAGTGGCTTTGTTTTTGTGTTTACAACAGCGATTTTAGTTTTCGCATTACAATTGAAAAGAGTATACTTGAAAATTGGTTAGCGCGTCACATACCTGCCAAAAATATCGATCACAATTCACATCAGTGCTGGATAATGTAGTAGGTCATTGATCAACAGTAAACTATAATAAATTAATGCGTTTTTGGTCTCTTTCGTTGCACTTTGGTAGTAGCACTGGGTGCAACAAGAGAAATGTTACTTTGTGCTCCGTCGAGACTCGTACGACGGACTTGCGCACCATAAGCACTGACCGCCAACAACTCGACCTCTGTGCTAACCTAATGTAAACTTGAGCGTAGGTTCCAGCCTATCTTGCTTTTATATTGTCTGCGCTATGTGACTTTGACTAGAAAGCTATGAGAATTATTGGATGCAAACGAAGGAAACAAATATAGAGGGAACTGGGAAGCTCCTCGTCGTCAACCAGCTTGCTTCCCTAGTAGCGTGCTCGCAAAATGGCTTCCCTTCCCGAGTCAAGGTAAAATTCCTGGGTAAATTATGATTAACATGTTTATTTTCGTTGTTATTTTATTAATATCAATATAGTTATTATTTTAATACTCTGATTGACATTACGAAAATTGTTTACTTCTGTGAAATAACCTTCTCAAGTTGCCGTTAGCTTTGTTGTGATTGGTTTGTAAGGAGAGAATTGATTTGTAAGGGAATTATAGCGCAGTGGGAAAAGGGTTAGCAAAATAGTCTTCACTATTATATGTTCACCAAATTTGCCTAGCGTAGAGAGGGGCAGCACTAGACGAATTATGTTAATGTTAACAGAGAGCAGGTGGTGACACGCTACGCCGGTCACCCACGTCTCCACGCCCTGCTACTGCTAGCGATACAAACTACAATTCTCGTAATTGCTTTCACCTTCTAAAACGCTTGGCTATTTTTTAAATGATGAAACTCCTCACAGAAAGACGCCTTGAGGCCTCGGCGTTCCTTATATAGATTGTAGTAAGCGCTCGCGGCGATGTATATGTACAACACAAAAATTTTGCCAGCCAGGTTTTGAATATTTCTGAAGCGCAAATGTATTTCTGTGTTTCTCCTAGTTTTCTATCTTCTCTAGAGTAGCCAAAGTATCGACTACTTCTGTTCTATGTTACTCATTTTTATGCATACATTGTCATTTCTATTCTCTTGATATTGGGAGCAAATCTTCCACCATGTGTAAGTCTAAGGCCATGCTAGCGTTTCTAGTTTCAAATCTCTGTAGTGAAAGAATTAGGCTTAAATTTCTTAGAATTTATTCAGGCATCTCTACGAACATATTTATAGCGTTTCGTGCCTTGCATTTAACTCTTTCAAGTCTGTTCGTCCCGCCCAAGGGAATTTTACGCCGTACTTGGTTAGCTTTTCTCAGCTACTTTCTTTTTGAACTAAAGAAGCAAAAACATTTTTGCGTAACTTATTTGTCTCTTGAAGTAGGAGGCGAGCGCCGCTTGTTCACCAAAACAGCTCATCAAGGAAAACTTTTGTGCCTAACTTTGATTGACTCCTTCTAAAACAAAGTAACATTTTCTCTTTCGCTCCCAATGCCCGGAGTTCTTAATTGCACTCCGCAAACTTTCGACAAATGAAGTTTTTCCCTGTCACTCAGCTACATTTTGCTCATCGAGTTGACATCGAATTCTAGAGCGACAATATTTTTCTTTTATAATACGAAATTGGAAACTCACGAAAACATTTCGGGTGTAAATTTTTCTTTCATAACAACAGAACAGTTTTTACGCTGTATGCAGTTTGAGTGGACTTCACGGTTAGTAAGGCTGTTGTTTCTGTATTTTCTGATAATAGTAAATTAGGTGAAAGTTTATTTCAAAGATCCCGATACAAACTTTCGTTGAGTAATTACGTAGACACCGGAATTTGTTTCGTATCTTCTCCTTTTATGTAAGATAATTTTCAAAAAAATAGCGTGAAAATGATTTTATTTAGGTGTGATTCCTCCAACGCAAAGTTTTGCAACTGCTCCTATACAATAGCTAGCTTTTCTTTCTGCATTCATTATTGTTCGATTGTGTTTTTAATTCTGTCTGTATATCCTTTTAGATGCAAGAGTTCTTATGGAGCCCGGACACTATGCTGCTCGACATAAATGCATGTAGAATAACTGTCGTGTTCCGCGGAATATCCATCTTGTCGAGGACCGTCATATGATGTTGTACCTGAGAATCATTACACGTACAACTCGCTTTTATTTTACTTTATAGTTTGAGCATTTCGTGACACTCTCATGTAATTTACTTCTCTTTCGTGACTAGTATTTGAGTCTCTGTTCTCTCGATGTTGCTATTCGAGTAAATGAAGTTTTAAAACGTTAGTGCAAAGTACTCTTGTTTTTATCATAAAAATAGTGTTGTGTGTTGACTTCAGTTTTATTAGTTCACGTTCATCTCTTTGATTACTTAAAGTTTTTATAATAATCAAATACATGATACATACATTTGTCCGAGTTGTAATTATGTTGTTCTGTCTCCCAAACGCAAACAATGAATTAGCATTTTTAAGATGTCTTATTCAATGATCACAATTACGTAACCTTCCATGTCCTATCATGTCAGAACAAAGACACGAGTCTCCGTGTTTTCTGTTCAGGCTACAGTGCAACAAATTCGTTGCTCCAACACCGTGCATAATCATTGGGCACTTTTCGTGTTAGTCGTACACATTTTTCCATATGCGCTGACTCATCTTAACGAGCTTTCAATCAATATTGCATACCTGCACTGGACATGATAATTGGACATTTTTATTGTTATTCAAATACGTTCCTATATCTGACCTGACTTACTGTGATGAACGCTCAATCAATACTCGATATTATCGACGAAGGGTGAACCTAAATTGGATGCGGCGGGCCTTGTTATGCGCTGCGGACAGCGGCAAATTTTGACTTATTGCAGGTGACGCGTTCCTGGTGTACTCAAATAACTTTATACAGCTCGGAAAATGTTCAAGTTTTATTTTGAGACGTTGTGTTTGTTATTCAATAAAATCGCATGTTTTAAAATAAAATGTGTCTTGCCCTTCGGAAATTTACGTGTTACCAACTAAAGCCGTTATTTTGAAACAAATGCAAGTGGGAAAATTTATATATCGAGTCTGATTTGTGTATTTTTGATTGCGATGTATAATCTAGGATTTTATATTTTAAATTTCATTGACTTTGCAATTTTGTACCGAAGCATTCAATTTCAATAAAAAGTGTCATTTTATGGGTGCGTCTACTTAATGTTTCCATTTTTCTAGTTTCTTAGGGTCGGAATTTTATCACCAATTGTGTAGTTTTATTGGCTAAATGAAGGACAGTTTGTCGCATAAATTTTCTAACTGCTGAACCATTAGTTTCTAATTTAGATTAATAGGTTCCATCTGTTCCTGTAGATAAAATTCCACTCGGTATACTATACTGATAACTAATCACTTCTCAATCTAGTACAAAACTAAATTCCCAGCAAAAATAAACATTTATACTGATATAGTCTGATTCCACTATTAATCGAAAAGGATATTTCAAGTGTCTATTTTTCTGTAGATCATTCACTTGGATTTTAGTTCTAAACCATGTTCTAGAAAACGAGGAGCGGCAGCGCGATTGGTTTGAAATTAGGAGCAATAAATCATTCAATTTTTCACAATTTAAAAGTGCATTACTACGTGGATAAAATCTTCACCGTGTAATTTTATTCACGAAATCAATAGACTCATGCACTCTTGCGCAGAGAAACAAATGTGCTTGTACAATAATCGATTCTCTATTACATCGATGTTACATTTTCTAGTACTGTTAACTTGTGTTTATTCACTATTTATCATGTCTGATCGACTATTTACATTTTATCTAACATCGGGTCAAATTTCAAGTATTTTCTATAAGGGATCTACCGATGTTTCTCAAGTCCTCAATACAAAGTTCATGATTTTCAAATTAGTAAGCTTCGAATTACCTTTTATGAGTCTAAAGTTACCGACTGCGTGGACTAGTTTTGATGTTGTTAATTACATAATTGCTTTAAAAGTGGGAGCCATTTTAAATGCTGAAGGTTCCCATACGTGTTCCCAGTTGTGTGTTATTTCCTACATGATAGGTGGACGAATTTTCTTTGTTATGGTTGATAAATTAGATATTTAATTAAAAGAATCATTAGAAGGCAGTAACAAATAGTTGCCTTCACTGTGGATTTTTAACGTTGAAAAATTCATTGAATTTGCCGAAGAAATTTTGATTGTAACAAAAAAGCAAAATATAGGTATTGTTTAGTGATAAAATTCTTTTGGACAAAAAATATCTCGTGAGTTAACACCTGGGAATACAGAAACTGGTATATTCGCTTTCACGCAACATTGCACATGTGCTTGATTGACTCAATACGTGATTGGAATTCTCCCCTTCGATGACCATCAATTGCGTGTCCACTTTGCTAATAGCTCCTTATATCTCTTTGTATGATCGTTAATAACCTGTCTCTAAATGCACGTGTGTTTGATGAGTGACGCGTTGATTTAGTGCTTCTCAAAACTAAAATCGACGAAGAACGAGCAGTTATACGCTTGTTCTTCATGCGCATCTTTAGCTACCTAGACGATATCTTTAATTCGGTGGAGATGATCAAACCCCTTTATTTAACACCTATGAGAATTTGAAATGTTCCAGACAACACGGTATAAGACTAAATACAAGTTTCGTGAACAGGTTCAGCAGTGAATTTTATGGCAACCTAGAGTGTTTTAATTAGTAATCAGAGTTCATTTTATGTATCTGTCAAAGTTAGTGTTGTTATTCAAATTGAAACAGTATTGCGTGTCTCACTCATCGAAATTTTATATTTTTGAACGGACCGTTTTGATTTCAATTCACATTTGTCCATTTGCATTTAACTACTTTACTACCTAGCCCTGTTGTAATGCTACTTTATTTTACTTTTGCCATGCTGTTTGGTAGCTTTGCAAGCACATTTGTACTTCACAATTACGTTGGATTCTACAAAAATTATACAGATGTTCATCGTTCACCGACACCGCCGCAAACGTGCTGCCAGAATCCTGGGATGGACGCTGCTGCGGTGGTGGCCACTCGTGCGCTGCAGCCGCTTCCGCTTTGTTTCTCTCTAGTCCTGTATTTTTACATTGTTTTTAACTTGTACTTCCGCCGTATAGCCAATTTAAGCTCTTCGTTGACTTACAAATCTTTTAGCGCATGGATTTTAAAATTGTGGTAGCTTTATTCTTACATTGGTTGAAGTCTATAATTGTGTATATCCCCTCAGAAGAAGGAATCGGAAAAGGGGATTTGTCCTTCAGTGCATTGTTGGAACTTACTGCACCTTTTGGAATATTTAAGATTCGAAAATTATACGCTGTGACGGAGGGCTGACGATGCTCATAGTGCTTGTTCTTGTCGGTGCACCTTGGGCCTTGGGGAATGAGCACTCCTGAATAGTTAGGAAATTCTGGCCATCCACCACCAAATAATAAATAATCAGACACTTGTAGCTGACTGTTGTAGGCTTAGTTTCGTGGTTACGAATGTTTTCTCTAACTTCTGTTATTTTCTCGTAAAGGAAACCTACTATTCATGACACCGATATAGAATTCGAGTGTTATCGATACTATGTGTATCAACTTCGTACTTCAATTTTTCGTCCTGTTGAGATGTTTTGTTATTGCTAGCACATCGTTCAAATAAATGGAGTGATTGAAATTTATATAAAACGATGCAAGTTGAATAATTAACCTAAACGATTTTTGTGGTGAATTCAAAATTTTAGGCAAGTTGCTGTTTCGTCAGTGACTGAATTTCAAATTTTGTTGTATTCTTTCTTGTAGAATTCAATTTATATGCTCCATTTATACATTCAGTATTTCGGTTTTGTTGTTTGCTCCTTTCGTTTTAGTTCTTGCCGGAGTTTTGAGCAGTGCCAAGTGGTGTACCCTAATATGCGCGTTTGCCTCCACATGCTCAAAAGTGATGCCGTTTGCCTCCACATGCTCATTTAACCGCACGTTATTTATTTATTTATTATATCTTATATTTATTTTTTATTTATTATTATTAATAATAAAATTATTTATTTAGTCAAGTTATTTATTTTTTCGTCAAGTTGATGCATTACGTAAGGCTTTTGAAATTAAGAACATTTTTAAATATTTCACCTCATATCGTTACCCTTCCAATTACTCGCCATAATTCACACGCTAGTTTAAACCACGCCCCACGAATTTCTGGGGGTTTTGCTGCTTCCATGCTCAGTGGGTGTTTTCGGTCTTAGTGATATTTACTCATGTCGCAAACGACAGCATTGATCCGAGTTTCATGGGCAGACTGCCTTTATAAGTTTTTTCGCGGTCTTTTCGGTGTTCGTCCGACGCTGTGAAAAATTGCTTGCCCACTAATGACAATAGATTCCCGATATCGGTTATGTAAGAGTAGTGCAATAGAACTAAGAAATTCGAAAGCATCATTTATAATATTCAAGATCAACAGGTCGCCTAACTATTTGTGAATCGCCCATCTGCGATATGAGGTGCGCTTATAAATTCTTGCAAAAGTTGTTCTCGTAGTTTATACACTACAGCGCAAAGTGCCTTCTCATATTAGATACCTCGTTGCTAAGTTTTTCATTCATAAAACTCTGATGTCTGCCTCTGCTGCTCATACATGCGAACGTCACTGGTCCGGGCCTTTAAACCTCGTCTCTCATGACGTGAAGTTGGACTCATAACGAAGGCTTGCATGATGTGCCTGCCCATGAAGCAGTTGCGTGTTCGGGTGGTGCGTCGGCCGCTAAGTGGCCGGGAGCGGATATTGCGGAGGTTCCGGATCCTGGCTGCCGAGCAAAACTTCCTCAGTTGGTCCCATGAAAAACCGCCGGTGCGGAACCGTGACGATCTGAAGAACAGCGGCGTCGGCAGTGGCTAATTGGTGTTACCGCTTCTGCTGCTGCTAGTCTCTTGTGCTTCTATTGCGAGTACCTCAAGCTGGGTGTGCTAACGGGGATGTCTTTCAACCTATCTTGGGACTCAGCTCTCCTCTGAGGATGAATAGCATTCCTCTGGGGGCACTGCTAGGTGTTATATACAGTATGTGTTAGTTTTATTTCCTAGGGATTTGCACTGTCCGGCCTACTGTTTACTCCTGGTACTTAGAATTTGATTCTTGTGCCTAGCATTGCATGGTTTACATGAACGCTCAAATTCGAAGGTTTTGTTTCTCTGCCTCCTCTCTCCCGCTTCCGATCCATGCCTCTATTTTTGTACACCACCGCTACAGACGCGCCGAACTTTCTTAGCTAACGTGGAACAATTGTTTCCTCACGCACCAACGTCTCAGAGGCTGGCGTGACGTAGTTTTTGTGCCAAACACGGTGTTGTCATATTTGCTCCATCCTTACAATGTAGGCAAAACATCACTGTGCCAAATTTAATGTTTAGCGCATGTCCTTATATTTAAATAGAATTATTGAATTGTTAGTATCTTTGGTGATGTTTTTAGGTACCATTGTTGACTTGGTTTGTTCAGTTTTCGTTTCTAATGCCAAATAAAGAGTTCACCGAGTTTTGCTTGACACCAAGTTTGGCAAGACACATTGTTGGGGCGACAGCAGTGCTGATCTGAGGCACCGGCACGCGGGTGGCGTCACGTTTTGCTTTCCCGACTGCGATTTTCTCAAATTTCCTGCTCTCACTAGGTGATTTTGTGCCTGATTCGTCTCTTTGTGGGTCTAAGCATTCATTTTACTCTTTGTTTTACTTCATCTCTTTTCCGTACATCCGTTGGATATTTGTTATTGGAATTTAAACCATCAGTACGCTGAAACTTTCAGCGCATTGTTGTTTTCTAACACATGTAGCAATAGGGACCCGTATTGCGCGTTCATCTTTATTAAACCTTCAAACGTTACAAATTTTATGCCTCCTCGATTTTGTACTGCAACGAACTTTTATTGATACGAGACCCTTTTATGGTATCGAGACTTCAGCATTGCCGTCCCAAGAGAAGTTTTCCGGCGCCCGCGTGTCGCCAATAATTCAAGTTTGTGCGAGTTAGCAAAGTTACCTGAGTTACCCTAACTCTGTTTACCAGGCGCATCTCTGCCACTTGACATCGTTTTCCCCTTCTCCAATGAGAAAAATGCCTCGGCGAATAAAATATTCTGATATCTTTCATGTATCGTCAAGGAGCACAAAATTGAATCCATAGTGAGTGCGACGCCATAGCTGGTCTCCCGAAAATAAGTAAGGGTTCTTTTGTGTTGCAATAAAAGTCGAAATAGAGTAAAAATAAAAAATGTTCAATAGGAATTTTCGTTGGGAAGCGCTTCTCAGAGAACAGCGTGGAATACAAATATCGTTCAGGTTGGCATTCGTATGAACATTATAGGCTCAAGGAACAACGCAAAATTTGATTTTTTCAAAAATGCATGGAATTGTGAAGTATTACTATGGGGAAGTATTATGGCCCAAAATTATTACGGCTGTGGAATTCTGGTAGATCATAGAAAGGAATTGAGAATTGTGGGATGGGAATCATAATTTATTTAACTAAGCTCGAGAACTATGATAAAACTAGTAAAAAGATGTGATGTAATCCCTCCGCTCTGTGCTGAATTATTTAAAGAACAATGCAAAAAATCATTTTGTGACTAACGCTTCTATAGAGTTTGAGGAATGATGTAAGTTTCTGTTCTGTTGAAATACCGACAGAACATATCAAATGAAAGGTTTAATAATGCTTCGTTAAGGATCACGCTCCTGCAAAACCATATTTGAGGAAGAGTAAAATAAATGAGCTGTATTTTGAAAAAATGATGATACGTTTGCTCGTATTAACACGTGTTAAAAGTATTTCTTTGCTATTGACGATAAAAGTATTGTCTGCTATTTTTAGAAGGTTGACAGTTTGTTCAAGCGTGTTTGTTTCCCGGACGCTTTGCAGTGTGTTAATGAGGAAAATACTCATCCTTTACGTGCGCAGGAATTCTTGCCTGATGCTAATTGTGTTTAATTAGAACCTTCATTTACGTTTTCATGCGAAGCGATCCAAAGGTAATTAAGATTTGGAACAATATTGCGGGTTTTGTTATAGTTATGATAATTTGTTCCGTGTCAGTTGTTTGTTTTATTTTACATTGGCTATTTGCTTGGTCTACTTATATTCATTGAAATACTTATCCTGGTCGAGAAAAAATAAGCCCACGTTATTCATTAGTGCAACTCTCATATTTTTTTAGTTTTCTTCATGAGTGCATTTATAAATTTTCAAGATTGAAATTTACCGAATTTTCAATGTGTATTCAGAAATCGAATTGTATGATTCATCTTGTTTTTATCAAAAATGAATGCGCAACGTGGAGCATTTACAGATTGCATTCATGTTATTCGCAGTTTAAGTTTGTCATTGTAAGCTTTTGCATGTTTTTAGGAGCAAAAATTTGTGAACGTTGTATCGCACGTCTTGAGACAGAGTTGTGCGCTGCAGAGAATGTGATCAGTTAGCTTACCTGGTGCTACGTAGCTAGGAGAACTAACAATGTCTCGTTGTTTTCAATGTTCAGCGTAATTCAATGAATTATTTATTGACTTGATTCATTATTTAATCATTGTTTTGCTTGATCAACTGATACTTGTCGAAATAGTTTTTCCTGACTAAAAAGCATTTGCTGCCTTTGATAATTACCAGTGCAAGGCTCGTACATTTTCTATTTCTTTTATTTTGTATTTTCTTGGTTCTTTTGGCTGATGTAACTCGTCAGCTTATACAGGGTGCAGCAACATAACTTCCTTTATTCAAAGCGCTTTGCTTTGAAAAAAAGAAGTTATGTTGCTGCACCCTGTACAAGTACATTCCAGGTGTTACCGGTTCCAGTAAATTGTCCGTGCTAATTCTTACTCCTTTTGTTCTTTCACTGTGGATATTTTTTATTTCCAAGTTTTATCGTGATAATTTAGCGCTAACATTTTTCCAACATCCTCTTAAAATTAAAGAAATTAAAATTGCAACGTCTTTGAGGGGGCCACTTTTCTTGTGATTTTATTTTCTCTAAACTGAGTTTACTATTTTGCATTTTGTTGCTGAAAATACGATGTTTTGTATAAAAATTGAGAATTTTTGAGTTTCATAACTGAATTTTTCACTAGCATCTTATAATTGCTTCATTCTCATTTGAATCTGAAGATTTCGTCTACGTTGCCTGTGTGCGTGTTCCAGGAAGAGAGGAGCCAGTTTACTTGAAATGAACGAGATCAGTTCTGACGTTAGCCATAAAAGACAGCGTTCACGAGTGTGCATGATTTCTAATCACTTCATTTCTCGGACGATGTTCGCTAAACATACCCTCATTTCCATTTCGTGTGGAATCAAGATGTCTTTACATACCGGCCATCCACAACCAACCCTCCTTCCTCGTTCTGTCCGACAAAGTTTTATGAAGGATAGCCAAGTATGCCTGCCAAAGACAAGCTTTTATGTAGACACCATCACAATTTCCATATAGAAGGCCCTAATAAAATAGCTGCTTTACTGTTCAAATTTCCTCGAGTTCCATGAAAGCTGCCATCGCGTTGCATGCGTTTTGAATTTCTGGAGCAGGTCTCCGTAAGTATAACATGCGCCGACTCTCACGCTGACAAGAATTGAAATCCCGCTTTACATGGCATCTTGCTCATGAGCTCTTCCCTTTCTGGATTTTCCAATCTAATCAAAGGGTGATGCACTTCCAAATGCCTAACATATCTTTTGATTCCACTCTCTGATCGAATTGAGTGGGCACAGCGGACTTCACGACATTCTTTGTAGCATGATCTCGTTATGTTTGATTTGAATTCCTCATCAATTCAGTACAATTTCATTTTCAAAGGTGATGGTATTTACGAACAAGTGATTGTAATGTATTTCTAATTAATTTTTGATCCTGTGAACCTTATTATCTGTCTCGCATTCCACATTTCTTGCTCTTATATTTTCACTGTTTTGTGACCGATATAGAAATGAGAGGCTCGTGTTTTGGCTTATGAATTCATTAATAATTAAGCCTCTATTGTAAGCAATGTTGTTTTCAGCCGAGTGTCTGCTCTTAATTAATTATTGTAACTAACATCATTTGTGATGTATTTCATAGATTTTACGTGTAATTCTTTGTTTTACATGAAATTGACAAGTTTTTGTAGTTTGATGCAGGTCAGCGTCACCACTCCTGGCTAATTATTCTTCAATCAAAGTTGATTTCGAAATCAAAGGCGTTATTCTTTAATTATGAATCGAACAGTCAAGAAAAATTCATCGCTATTTATTCGCAGACACCTACATCTGGAATTTCAGGCAACGTAGCTGATATTTTTTGCCGATTGTTATTTGTTTGTCGCTCTCCTAATTTGATGAGCTTCGTGTCCTATGTGTTCGTGTTACTAGTAACATTTTTACAATGTTATGCGAGCCTGAGCTTTCATTAATTTGGTAACTATTATCTTCTATCCTATCGTTTCTACCGTTTTGAAAATTGTTTCGTTGCCCTTACTTCATCCCTGCATTAGAATCCCCATTTACACGCCGTCACGTTGCCCTCGTGTGCAAGCCATATCCTCACACTGATGTTCCTCGACACTGGAACCCCAAACCTCGCATAGGCTCCATGGCCACCCCAACCATGTGGTCGACGCCGTCCTTATTTGGCTAGGGTTTAGTCAGGCGGGCGGGCGCTGGAGAAGCTCCTCTCTTCAATTGATATGGACGGTGCTAAATTTCAAACTTTTGTTGGCTCTCGCGTTGAGCGGAGAACGCCGCGTTTGCACAAGAAGTTCTTCCATAAAAAGCTTCAGCGTGGCCGCTCCACGACCCTAATTTATGATAGCTTTTCGACGAGCGTTATATGGGAGGAATTTTAAGTTTCCCACACGCTGGCGTTCCTCAACGAAGGAATTTCGCACTGCTCTACCGTCTTTTTTCACTTGATTTCCGTCCGTCTTTTTTGTATAGTTTTTTACACACGTATTATAAAAAATTGATTTAATGTAAATTTCTTGAAAAGTATTTTCAAATTTCCTGTACTTAGCTGTGTAGAAATTCAAATGTACCCATCAATCACAATTTTTCAGTTTAGAATTGAATAAAATAGGTGTTCGTTAATTTCTGGTAAAGAATTACTGATCTTTTACACAATACTAGGTTTGACATTCACTGGTTTTAGAGGCTTGGCACATATTTGGAGATGATGGACCTGCTGCCTCTTGTGTCATCGACTTGAAATCTCCTCGAAGACGTTTACTAAAATCACACCGTTTTCTGTAGATATCTTCATTCTTGTTGCGTCCATATAAAATTGTCGTGTACATTCGAAATTCTGCTAGCACTATGGATAGTATCTTTTTGTGTGCATCCAGTTCCTCATATTACTTCATATCGCTGGTTGCATTGATGAATTTTTTCGTCGCGAGAGATTAAGATTTACATCCCACCACTTGGAGATGCCCTGTGCTGCTGCTGTGAGCGCCGTCAGACCGCTCTAATGGCCAATGCATGTACCCTTCGACCGCGGTTCTGCCCGTTCCTTTGACGTCTTCTATAGACGTTCATGTAGCACGTCGTGCAGGATGAAAATCCCGAACAGCAACTGTTTATTTATGCATGCTTGTTTGTAGGGAGCTCCTCTTATGAGGAAGCTGATCGATCACAGGCCCGTCATGTATGTGTGCGCTGCTCGTGATGTGATCGTTTTGATGCTCATCGCAATGTGCTGATATTCATCCATCAATCCAGCCTGGCATCTCCCATGTTTTGGTTTGATCGTTTTGTTTGGTTTGTCTGCTCTATTATACGTAAATGCTTGTTCCAATATGTTCACTTCGTCCTCTCACCATTTATGTAATGTAAGAATTACTTTTTCATGTTTTTTTCAGAGCTTCACATTGATAATCGAGCGATTCAGAAACTAACCTCTTTTGGTCTTGTGCTATCAGATAAGGTTTTTACAAAATTACTAAATTAGCTTTGTAAGTCAAGAAGTATTAGAAAAGGATGAGCTTACACCTTCTTTTCTTTGTAGCTAGTTTTTATCATTGTGATCACAATAAGAAAAGTTGTAAAAACTTTATAAACAAACTTTCTATTTTATTATTACTGCATTTTAAATTTCTACTCAGATAAAATCTTAGTCATTTCCTCCATCAGTGACCCATCTGAAAAGTGTAATTAGTATATTCAAAGCATTTTTAAGCACTGTATAAAGATTAAGTGTGTAACTCATATCAACCGCGTACACAAAGATGTTCGTCAAAATATTGTTTGCCAGCTTAAAATTTTCAAAAGTGCTACCTTCTGAGTAACTATGAACGGAGCGAATAAATATTCTACAAAGTTTTACACATTTTATTCGACGTATTAAATATTTTACGCACCTGAATTTTGCGTCATCAGCGTTTTCTGTAGAGTGATTCGTTTACTTACAATTTTACGAATACAGTTTTTTAACAACCTTTTTTTCCATTGTCAAAACTCTTCACGTTGACCAAACTATTTTATTTTGTACGTTTTTATGGCGCACTTGTCTTGGGAAGCTGACAATGTAGGAAGCGAGGCGTTTGGAGGTGGCAGCTCCGCATCGAAAAGGAGCGCTAATTGCCTCTTCGTCACGACTGCTGCCGAATCTAGGTGCTAACCTCCTACTCTTACCCCTCCCTTTCATACACCTCCTGCTCCTCCTCCTGCTTTTTCTCTTCCTGCTTCTGCTCTCTCTGCTCCTGCTTTTTCTGCTCCTGCTCTTTCTGCTTTTGCTCTTTCTCCTCCTCCTGTTCCTGCTTCTCTCCTCCTGTTCTTCCTCTTCCTGCTCCTTATCCACCTCCTCCTCCTCCTGCTTCTTATCCACCTCCTCCTCTTGCTCCTTATCCACCTCCTCCTCCTCCTGCTTCTTATCCACCTCCTCCTCTTGTTCCTTATCCATCTCCTCCTGCTCCTTATCCACCTCCTCCTCCTGCTTCTTATCCACCTCCTCCTCTTACTCCTTATCCACCTCCTCCTCCTGCTTCTTATCCACCTCCTCTTGCTCCTTATCCACCTCCTCCTCCTGCTTCTTATCCACCTCCTCCTCTTGCTCCTTCTCCCAGAAGGCGCCCTCCTGCCCGTGTCATGTCATACCGCACCATCTGTTGATGTGAGCCGTACAAGGTGAGGATCCTTGCCTCTTTCCTGTAATTCAAAGCTCAACCTTGGCCTGCAAACATGTTTATGCGACTCATCATACGTGGTGTTGTTGAATAATGCTTATATGTAATCATTCTCATGTAATGGTAAGTTTTCAAATTTCTAGAAGCAATTTATTGTTTAACTATTCCTCTCCGAATAAATTGTGCAAGTAGAGTCTCATTTAAATTTTTAGTCACATCTGTTACTAATGATCTATGAGTTATTTTTCATTCATTCGTACAATTTCTATAGATTTTCAAACTGCAGTTTAGATACAACCATCTTGGAGTTATTATGTTACATAATTTCGGAATGTGCGCATTCACTAACTACAGTTGCAATTTTCTGAAAGTTGTTTACTGTTGTAAGATGTACCTTAGAGAAACGAGAATATTGCGCTGAAATCTGCTACCTAAACATATATGGAATAATGCAAAAACAAGCCGCAGAGAAATGTGCTAAATACAACCATGATACATACATGAGAACCTCGTAAAATTTCCACATAAATAAGAAAGCTGGTGTTGTCCTTTCATCTGTGTCTCGTCAATCTTCATGGGTTAGCACCCGGGTGCTCTAATTCCTACTCATAGTTGCTCGTGAACTCCGTAAACGCTGCGCATTTTGCTCTCGGTTTTCACCCATTTTTATTGATATCTGAGTTTTCACTGCTATCAGGTGCGTGATAATGGTGAAAGTAGGGAAATAATGGTGAAGGTAGGGAAATTTTACGAATTTGACCGACATCTATGCTCGACTTTTCCCCCAACCTGCCACGTTAACTTAGTTTTTTATTCGTTTCTCTAGATTATGTACGTCCCTATAAGCGGCAGGTAAAAGAAAATTTGCAGTTAATCTCGAAGTCTCTCTTTGAAGCATATAGTCCGCTAATGCGGACGAGAACAATCCTCTCGCTAGTTTTTCGATTTTGAAATTCCCTTTTGCGAGCTCACATTGTAGAAATTTGTTGGGAATGTTGAGTTGACTCTACATGCCTAGTTTAGAAAGTTAGATTTTTTGAATCTGGTATTGTATACTGTAGTTGATGATAAATTCATTTTTAAGTGTACAATATTTGCTCCAACTTGCAAAGTGACATTTTGTCCATCGATAAAATATTTTTTATCTGCAATGATTTAAAAAATAATAGTTTTGTATGTTATGGGTGTTACTCTAAGTCTGATCTGTGATTAAATGAATTTTGTGTTTTTTTGCTGGCGTTTCATAACTTTTTGAAAAAAGTTCTTCCCATTGTTATTTTTTTTAATTCATCGGGAATGATGCGAATTTCTTGGGGAAAAAAATTCGTTCGCGCATAATAATCGTTGCTTAGCAAGTTTCCTTTAGCATAGACATATATCATTTGTACGAAAAGTTTCTGGAGTGCTTGACTGCGCTTCTCCAATCATCGTCGGAAACAAATGGCAAGTCTCATCAAGAAGCTGCTCCTGACATGTTACGCGCAACTGGAACCTTCCATCCACGCATTCCTCTTTATGCTTCGCTTAACCTCACATTCAATTCAATAGAATTCATCGTGATTTTACGCTCGTTTTGAATCATTGATCGATGCATTTCTAAATGAAGCGATGGCCGTTATTTATTACTTGTGTTTCTGCTGTACTCTTGTGCCGTATATTTTCACTCACAACGAGCTTATGACAGCTCCAAAGAAATCTTATTAGGTCGAGTGTCAGGACCCAGGCCACGACTTCTGCCCGTGTCCACCAATCACGATGTGGAATTTATTCTTGCATTTGATATCGAGGTACCGATGGATAGTGCCGTTTTAAAGCTGTATTCTTCACACGTTGACTCCGAAGTGGTACGTATGTGTACCACTTAGGTTAGGTTCTGTAATTTTTTCAGATCCTTCTTGTGACTATGCGTACAAAGTGAAGTTTTACACCAGTCAGGCAATCGGAGGCAACGTGTTAAAGTCAACAATCCTACTCAGGGGATGACGGAGCCTTCCGTGCATCATTTTGAGTTTTTCCAGCTTTTTCTGCATGAAAATAGAAAGGAAAAACTAAGCCAGTTTATGATAGAATATTTGCGTAGAAATGTCAACTGAAATAAAGATATCTGCTCCGTGACTGATACAACCCGTGAGCTAAAAGAATAACAATCATTCCAGACGTACTGGTATAAAAGATATTTATTTTTATGGTACCATTTAAGTGTCATTATATCATTTGAATTACATGCAATGTTATTAGCATTGTTTGTTCAACTTTATGTTGAGAAGAAACTGCATTGTTTCATAAGCTGCTGCAATCAACGTGTACTGTGAAAGAGAACTTGTACGTTTGAAATGCTCTTCGTAAACTGACCTGCCTGTCATTTGTTATTTTATTGTTTTGTCATCCATTATTTTGTTTAAAAAAATACAGATTATTAGTTGACACTTTTTTCGTGATTGATAAAATTTGTATTAATGTGACAACGTTCAGTGCCGAATTCCAGGTTATTCTCGAGTCTCATCATCTAGCATTGTCACATCTTTATTGCAAAGTTTGGCACTCACGATTGAATTGTAAATTAAGAACCTATCTTACCAAATATAATCATCAATTATTTTCCCATATGGTGAATGAAATAATTATTGATAATACGGATTGATTATAGTTAGACACCAAGTATTTGGGTTTAAAAATATTACCATCAGATAATTCTGTCAAAAGCCTCTAGCTTGCCTGAAATATGAAGTTCATAATTGATGCTGGTAGTCCAAGCATGGTACCTATCACGGGAGCTTTTATGTACCTGAAAAACAAGGACTTGAGTGTACGTGTACTTGAAAAAGAAACCCTCATTAACGGTCATGCTTTAATACTACTAGCATGTCTAAAAGAGAGAGATCACACTTTCAAAGTCCGCCTCCCGAGCTGAGTTTGTTAGTTTGTTACTACTAGTAGGCGAACTAATCTGTAGTCGTGATATAAATATCCCACATGGAGGTGAACCAATGCTGGTGTTTTTCAATGTACATATTTGGTGACTTGCTTCTCCTCGGTGACTGGTGAGACTACTTAGCTCTACTCGAAGTATGCTGATTGTTTCAGACTTAGTCAGAATACCTTAAGAAATTTGCATTACTCGACCTCTTTTGTCCATAGCGACGTGCATCGCATGAAAATACAAGTGTTGAACGAGGCAGTTGTGAGTGCAGGTTTTATATGTAAAACTACATCATATATCAACTTGTCTTTCTATTGAGGAGGAAGGCAGCCTCATGTCCAGTTTACTTCATTCTTAATATTTTAGTCATGTTAAATAATTTTTTCAACAGAAACCACATGCATTAAATTTTACATTGATAATAACAACTGGCGTAATTTCAAATCACAATCGAGGAAAAGTATCATTCGCGAAAACTAGGAAAACTGCTGTATCAATATTTTGTCAATACTGAGGGTATCTTCAATATGTATTTTTGAGAAATAATTTGTATTTTTCAACTATAGATGACTTCCATGTTATTTTTACACTGAGCTCTCAGAAACCTTGCAGAAGACGAAGTACGAGTATATTTTGATGTATCGCCAAATTCATGGAACGACTTTTAATTTAATGATTGAAATGCATTCGTAGCTTGTTTTGCTAGAGACACTATTCTACAGATGACTTGAATAAAACCCTGTCCGCGATTTATATAAAGCTAGAAAACAAAGCGGCTCTCTTGCCTCTCTATAAGAGGCGTTAGAGTGTCGTTGGCAAGTGTTGTCGGAGAAAGCAGATGACGGAACGCCTGTCTTTGATGTCTCGACCGGTCCAATGAATCATGGCTCTTCTTTGAAGCTTTACCATGAGATCTCGTCCAGTTTTAAGTTCGCTTTTAATCTATTTTTTGCATCACTCGGCTTCAGAAATTTATCATGTTTTGCTGCCGATTCCTGCTTGATGTACGAATGTAATTCTCATACCATTTTTAGGTTGGTATATATTAGAAACTATTTATCATGTAAATTATTTAATGGGTAAGTTAATTCGCGGAACTTAGGTTATACTTTGTGAGATAATTTCTAAGTGAATTAGCAGGTAACAGCCTCGAGCACAGGGTAATTGTGCCTGCTACCGTGTCACACAGGAGATAATAGAACGTCCTGGACAAAGCATCTGAAAATCATAATGGTCTTAGCCGCTGTTGGACATGTCCGAAATAAGGCTCACCTTGTCTTCGAACCTCGCGGTCTATCTGTCAATGCCGACGTTTATATCCACACGTTAGAAAAGTATTTCCCCACGCCTGACAGCCCATACTGACTATTCAAAGGAGGCTAGTTCTCGACTCAGTGCCACTTCATGCGGTGTGGAAAACAGCTGAGTGAATGAAGGTAAGGATTGTCAGCTGATCCAAAATATTCTCTCTGAACATTCGAGATCTTACCGCTCTGGACAATTATGTAAAGTCGCATTTGCAAAACGAGGTCAATGAGCCCTACAAAAGAGCGACAGTTTCGTGGAAACTCTGCAATGGAGGACAAAGAAAGCTTAGCAAACCTTGAAAAAGTAACCGGAAAGTCTTGATGATGAATGAAAGACATGATTAAAGATGAAGGGAATGTAATCGATAAGATATAAACCTAAAGTTTATAAATATTCATGCAAAGTTAAGCATATAAATATATGTTTATCTGTGAACATATAGACATTCACATACGTTAAACGATACCTGTAATATAAATTCAAGTAAGCACTGAATGGTCTACAGACCAAGTGTATTATTATTATAGGTATCCATGCTTCAAATTGCCACTCTTTCTAGTTACATTTTACGATGTGCTCTATAGGCCAAGACTGTTGCTTTCTAAATAATCATAATTTAGGATCACCCTGTTACCATGTCTATAATACCATCATCAGGTAGGCTGGGGGCAGACTACCTACCACCTGTGGAGGACTGTGTAGTGTGACGTGTGCCCATACGCGCCCCGCGTCCGCACTTATTAATGCGCACTGACGGCAATTGTGCGCTTATCAGCTGAACGCCGCTAGTGCGCCTGCGCGCTCGTTGCTGCCTATCGCGTGTATCTGCGCTCCGTAATGAGCGGTTACCCGGTGCGATATGCCCCTCTCTCCTGCCTCCAGTATATGCGCTCATCCAACCTCTAACTGGCCGACGCTGCTCCGCCTTATTTATGCACGCGCTTCTTGCCTAGTTTCTCTTGGACCTCAAATCATTTGTTTGTGTCGTGCCGGTTTGTAAAAACTCGATATTTTGAGTTTCAGCTGAAAAGTTGTAGTTTTTATCGAATATTTGTACTCGCAGGTTATATTGGACTATTTATTTGTACACTTTTTGAATGAAATTTGCTTATTTGTTTTCGAATTAAAATATTTTTAGTCGGTAAAATCAGGTATGGCTTTCCGTAGAATATTTCCTTTATGAAACGTTCATAAAAATTGTCGTTTCAAGGTTTGTGCTCACAAATCACTCTCAACATAGTTTTTAATTAATAGACATGATCGTTACCGTAATATGGTCCTATTTCCAATGTCTACAAATTTTTTCGTGCAGTATTATCGTGTTTCTGTCAAATTATTTCTCTATTGAAATTCTATTCATATCTTCATATGTTTCCGATGAAGTTGAAGTCGTGGTTAGTGTTGAAGACAAACATTGGACAATGACGCAAGTATTGATATTAGCATAGAGTATAAGTGCAATACACACTAGCTTGCCAGTGCTTCTCTGATCTCTTCTCTCCTGTAATTCAGTTGCTTCTTCACGTGAAGCTGAACTTCTGTGTCTGCAACTCACTTTACGGGATCTTGAATTTCTGTTCCTCACATTAATTCCGAATGAAAATTCACGTTTTCCATATAGGTAGCTTCAGTCAAACGCCAAATCTTACGATCTGAAGAATTTTTTTGTTCAGTATAGCTGAGCGAGCAGAAGTGAGTACTTAGCGATGCATTAACTTGATAGACTTCTTTTGCGTGCCTGCACTAAAGTTAATTTTAATAAAAGGATTAGTGTAGCGTACGTCTAAACAAGCGACGTACATCACCAGCTCGATTGTGGTAGCCGCCTCTGCTTTGTGCTCACTGACACCATGTCCTCTCAGATAATGAGACTTATTCTTCTGCCTTCAAATAAACCTTTGTGCCTCCAACCGGACTTCTCGGGGGGCCTTTCTTCAATGTACGACTCCACTAAAAAATTCGGTCCCCGCTTCTTTATCATTTGTATTAGTCCCTTTCACCTCTATTTGTGGAGTTATTAATACAAAGAACTTGTATTTCTCCCTCTAAATTCTTACGAGAGAAATTCTTAATCAATTTTATTATCTTTATAATTTTTGATGTATGTCTCAATTATATTTTCAGTTGTGCTCTTTTAATTTGAGCAATAAATAGAATTCGTGCGTTTTTGCCCCCTTTATGCTTAATCTCAATACATATTATTTGATGTCATTTTTCCATTATTTTTATTTTGTTTTTAGTTGTCTATTTTTGAACCCTTGTGCTTTTATGCGTTTCTGGAACCTCAATTTGCCGATAAAATAACGATGGCCGTGTTCACAATACGTACTTGAATGTCATCGATTGCCACAATAGTCTACGGAAACTCACAGAAAGTTGCCAAGTTAGCAAATGAGGTATCCATAATGTTCCAAACTGAAGCGTTTATTGATATGTAATTCTTCAATAACATCGGTCTCAAATGTGCCATCGATGTTGATAAAAATATGAGAATTGGCACACTTCTATGTCAAAATACTTTTGTTTGAAAATTGTTTGGTGTAGTAATTCTGTTAAATATTTCATAATCTTTAAAAATAGTTGTTACTTTTGAATTTTAAACGAAAGCAACAATTTTCATTTTGTCGTTTTTGTAGGACGCATTTGCGGGCTGATTAGTCTCCATGCATAATAGCGTAACTGTTACAATTTCCCCTGCGTGTTGTACTCCCACAGCAATAAAAGTCATGAAAATGAAATTTAAGTTTACTGCGTTTAGACTAAGTATAAGATTATTTCATTACGCTATTATCTTCTCTACTCATTTAAATTTCTCTTGCTGTGTACTTAGTTTTGAATTTATTTATTCGTGTTGTATTCGTACACGTTTTGTTAAAATTATTGAATGTATTTTCCGCAGCGTTCTTTATCTTTCTATGTTTCTCTTTTAGTATCTCGAATTCACATTTATAACATCTACTTTTCAACGTTCCATTATCTAGCATGTTTACTATTGGGGGGGGCCCAAATAGTCTGTTTTTTCAATGAAAGTTTGGGATCGACCCGACCTAATAGATCTAATGTCCCAATATCTCTTTAGTTAATACTAATACAAGCCTTAACAGAGCCGCTAAATTACATAAATGATGAGTGTATTTATATTGTATGCGTTCGTTGACAGCGCTCACAGTAACGCTCATTTCCTGAATGCTCATAAAATCAGTGTGTAGTAATTTATTACCTCACTGTGATTGCAATGATCGTTTCTCTAGCATATATATTTAGTTATGGTGGCCTGATTCATTTATATTCATTTTAAGGTTTAGTTGTACGTTAACACTGACCTGGTTCCAAAGTTTGAATAACAATTGGCCTTACCACCATTAACAGTTATTTTTAGAGCTTTAATACGAGTATGTCACTTGATACGATTATGTTCCTCTGACGTCGAGCATAAATTGATGCAAATTTTTCTCGCAATATAGAAGATTTATTTCACTATATTAGCGGCAAAGTTAATTTTATCATTTACAACATAAAAGGTATTCAGCACTGTTGTATTAATCTTATTTATGAGAGAATAGAGTTGCTGTTCAGTAGGTATTGACATTCCTGCGAGGGATGCTGGCAAAGGGATAGTCAGGTGAGCTATGACACGTTGCACTGCCTCCGTGCACATCATGCGTGTGTATCAAAACAAGTTAATTAACGTCAATGTTATTTATCCCACTGATATGGTGGTCGACAGCAAGACTTCACCGTCGTTCACGTTTCAGTTGCTTGGGTTTTTTACGCTTTTGAAATGCTCTTACGATTCAAAAAATGGCGACTCGAAGTTTTCGTGATGTTCGACAAAAAGAACGTAGTCATCTCCATTTTGTTGGAATTTAAAGACGTGCGTTATTAACTAGACTGATTTTCCACAGCACTTGAACTGTGTGATAGTGTAAGACCCTGTTATAATCTGTCGAGTTCTTCCAATACGTACTAGCACATTTTCTATCACTATCTCAACCACAAAATCGTGGTATCTATGTTCTTTTTTATATACACCTGTTTCTTTCAGTTTGGAATACTTCTCTGAGAAGCATATAGGTGCGGCGTCGACTGGTTTGTAGTTGTAGGGTCTACCACTGCTGCTTTCAAGGAGACTCTTTTGTAAGTCTCACAATACGACGGGCGCGATAGCGCGGCAACGCGCGCGGTCCATTCTCTCGTGCAGACCGCCACTGGCTTTTAGTCTTTCTCTTCCCTGCCTTCCATATCTCAATGCTCCTTGGCGACGCTTCTTTGCCGCTCACTGATCCTTCTAGCGATTTGCTTTAGGCATTTGTTGACTTATTGCGTTTCTTTTTGCGACTCAGCGAGAAATTCGTTCAAATATTCTTTAGCATTCTTGCAGCGAACAAATTGGATTTGTTCAGTTATCATAGCAGTTTTTCTTCTTGTAGGATTCCTGGAATATTTTAGGTGTAAGTTTGTTTAATTTTTTGAATGAAAACGTTAGTTGTTTTGTAGTCTGCTTAGGACAGGTTTATGCTGCTTTTTAACTACATCGTGCCGAATTATTGAATTGTTCTGCTACTTCTTGGGTTTCTGTCGCTCAATTATTGTTATACTACCTTTTGCAGTAACTTTTTGGGCGAAGTCATGTTTATGTAATTCTTTTGGTTTCTCTATTATGTATGTGTTTTGTATAGTTATATAGAACTCTTTGCAATTATTTTAATTATTGTTTATTATTGGTATTGGTATTGTTTATTAATTATTTATTATTGTTGCAATGGAATTTGTTGGTGGTCATTTAAAAAAATATTTGCTTGCATACGTGTCTTCCGGGTTTTATAATTCGTGTCCTTCCTCTAGAGCTGCATGCCCAAACTTCGTTCCTTTCTGCCCATTTGCAATCAAAATATTCCGAATAAACTTTTTTCCTGCTTATGTTTTTCAGTTGTCTGACCAGGTCTTGTTCGTGTATGTATTTTGTGCGCTTGTTTCCTCACACTGTAACACGTTGTAATATCTGTAAGACACGCTTGAATGCTTCGACTCTCTCGGTGACTTGTTTAATACTTGAAATGTATATGTATGCTTCGTCTAGACTGAGCTATGAGATTTGCTGGTGAGTTACGACGGGTCCTAAAATGTTAAAGAGATGCACCTATTGACTGCCGCTACGGAGTGTAGAAAGTGTGAGTGCGATGGTTCCGAGCCATGATTGGTTGCTTTCCTGCAGGTACCTGCTAGCTTACTGAGCGCTGATTGGCTGGCACGTCAGGTAACCGGTTTACCCCTTGATGTATTGCCAATAACTTGAGAATATTGTGCTTAGCCGGGCTTTGCCGCATCATCTCAGCCAAGTTAGCAAATTAGTGTTTTGCTAACAAGTGGAACGCTTATGTATGGCTGTCACAGGATACTGCGCTAGCAATTTATCGCCTATTTTCAAGAGACTTCGTCGAACTGGTACAAAAGTTAAATCTTCAGAAACACGCTTTCAATTTATGAAGACCACGTCTATTGAAGCTGACTGCTGTTAGAGCCGTGAGCATTTCCACACGTCTTTGACTTATGTCGTGTGAAACCCATCTGACTTCGTATTTGTACGATAAATTTGCGTTTGTAAAATCGCTCCGAACCTCTACCCTTGTGCTATTTGTTCAACTGCTCTTGTCTAGCTTTTATCTTGGTTTGAGTGATGATTATTAAACATTGCTTGTACAGGAGGGTTTGCAATAGTTTGAAATAAATTTCGTGATTTCTGAATGACAAATGATTCGATTGATCTTCAATGATGATAGAATTTACTCTTATGATAAAAAATAGCGTCTGATCTTTGATCATTGGTTCTTCGCGACTCTGGTTTGTGCGTGCCTGCCTACTCAATTTAGTTTGAGCTGTGCTCGTTTAGGAAAGTCCTCTAGGGACTAAGAAGTTATACTTGTTCGACTAGTGACTTAAAAACTCTGCCTCATGTACACAAGGAGTGCAAAAGTCCTTTTATGCTAGTGTGATTCTTCCCCCTGGGTCTTCGAGGATTCGATCGCGCACACATGGAAATTGTACAACAGCCTGACGCTTGTCTACGTAAATAGTACGTTCTGATCTCCTGTTAAGTTCTGGTGCTAGTTTCCATCCCCAGTACATCTGGAAGTCGTGCAAGTCTGGCGCTAGTCCATGTTCCCGGAACGCTTATCCGTATAGCACGACCCTCTTTGTGCTGAGGCGAGAGGTTCGGCGGTCAAGAATTGGCGATCGTGAGGCGGCTTCCAGAGATGACGCTTAGCGAATGACGCTCCATTGGAAATCGGTTAAGTGAACTATTCTCTCAAACTTGGAGTGTTGCCTTTTTCGCAGCTGCGCTGTACTGTGTTTCTGTTGTGAATGACATCCAGAATTCTGATCAAAACAAAGCTTCTTTATGAGTACCTTCTAGGTGTACGTTGCAGCCAAGTTGTGCTCCAGGCAAAGTACTAGGAGTGCCGTCAAGATTTTAATGTATATGCGTGCCGTTGTCTTTGGTTTTGTAGGTTATTTTCATTGAAGCTGTCGATCAAACTTAGCTCCTGCAGTGCAGTTAGTTATGGAAATTTCGTTCACAAAGAGTGGTAAAGAAATCGAGGAAAACAAACTGATTAAAGCATATTACTGTGAACGGTTAAAATGGTTAATTACTGTTTATCAATTTATTTTTTATGCTAATTGCTAGCATGCGTATTTTGTGAAGATGCTTTAATTGGGTCATACCGTTTCTAATATATAAGGTTTCAAGTTGTTCATTTGTAATATATTTTCCCAGCTATTTTTTCGTTTATTCGTATCTCTACGCACGGTCGATTGAATCACTGTTGTGGTTGTTTTATTTTCACTTCGGTTGTAGAAACTGATGGATTTTGTGATAAAAAATTAAACACATTTTAGCCCGTTAAACTTTACTAAAAACTTTAGAGTAAATGAACTTTACTCTAAATAAAAAAGAAATTTACTACATCGAATCAAAAGCACGAGAGCTAACAAACATACTTGTAGCCATACACAGATATACGTACATATATCATATGTATATGAGGAATTTTCGAAGGCTCATCGTTGACGGCTGCGTGCTTGTATGAGAGCAGTATTTTGCTCAGAATTTGCCATTTTGTGAGAGCAGCGGCAAATTGTTGGCGAGTTTGAGTAGGTTTCTCAGGGGACGGTATTTTAGTGAGCGAAAAAACCTTAAATTGGGTTAGCCTGCGAGGAAAAACACGACCGCGCTGCCCGGCCTCTTGCCTCTTCTCCACTATTTTATTTTCATATTCTTTTTCCATCCTTTTGAACTCAATAGAATCAGGGCTTTTTTCATGCCGCAGCATGTATGTTTCATACGTCATGGTCCTCTGGCTTATGCATACCCACCAAATGGACACTTTTTTTGAGGAAAACTATCATTTAAATTGTCATTCAAGAAAGTTTTTATGTGTGCATGATTTTGTGCTCAGGAAATTTGCACTGCAGTCACTCCTCATGGTTTTCCTTCTGTATAAAGACTTTACGTATTATTTTCATATAATAACATTTTAGTGTTTGGCACGAAGCTCCACATATACAACATGCAATGCGTTAATTTTAGGTAATTATTTATGATCATTTCTTTTGTTCATGGAGTCTCTTCAATAATTCTAATGCCCAAAATTGCTTGCCAAGTGTAAAGCATCTACAGCTTAACGGACCAGGAGCACGGATTACTTATATTTTGTTTAATGGATTTTTTAGCCTCTATTCTTTTTCTCCAATCTTCTGTCTTTCCAAACACATTGTAATTTTATTAGTGTCTTTCATCGTATATTGTCATGTTTTTCGAGGATTTTTTCTACTTTCCATAGTTTTTTGCTTCTGCTTACTCGTTTGACATCAAATCTATTCGCTCTGTTGGTTCTAAGCGATGCAATCAATCTTTTGGACACCCAAAAGTGAATTAAGAGACGGGCTGGCGAAGTTGTCCGTAGGAATAGCACAGACATCAAGTGACATCACGGGTCACGGACATTTGTGATCGAAAGCCTCTACTAATTCGTACAAATCGAAGCCTCTTAGCTTTGGCCTCCACGTAGGTGATTTATCTGTCTTCTCATGAAATAAATTATTTGTACCTTGCATTTTTCGATTGCATGATAACGAACTTTCTTCTAAGTGGCTCTCATTTTATAATGAAGTCTCGGAATGAACTTGTTTCTGTAGTACATTTCCGTCCTACCGGACTTTTCTTTTTCGACTGCTCTTTGACCGTATGATCTGGCTTTAGTCTTCATACTTGTGAAATGAAGTCCATTCGAGCCATAATTAAATAAGTGTTCGTAGACTGCTCTACTCGTCTGTTATAACATATTTACTTACTTCATAGCTTATGCAATACAACGTTACTATTAAATTTTTTGTTATTATTGGATATTTTGGTTTATTACAACACACACACCCGGAAGCGTTAATTTTGTGTAAGTTTTGTAACTTTCGCCTGCTCTTCTGTTTGTATTTTTTATACGGTATGAATGGATTCGAGAAGCAATTTCATTTTAAAGGTGCATAGTAGCTCAACTTTTTACTTCATGTTTACGTTGTGTCGCTGCTTAACTGAAAGCGTTGTGTAATTTGTAATCTGTTTTCCTTCGTTGCGCACCAGTTTCCAGTTCATTTAATCGGCATTCGTTGATTTGTCGATTCAACTTCAGTGTGAGTCGCAAATCACAAAGGGCCTAAGTTTTTTTAATAATCCTCAGGTTGTCAGGGACTTGTGATGGATGTTACGCGTCAAAGTTGCCTCCCCCAAACTTGTTGCCACAAGAAAAACTTGTGGCGGCCACTACATCATTTCGCTCTGGCATGTCCGAGTGAAGCGAATTATTTACTGACGCTTGTTTGGATTTGGTGGAGTGCCTTGGTGCCTTATCTGTCGTCGCTTACTTTCTTACATTTTGTGCGCCTGCACCAGAGAATCTTGATCAAAGCTCCAGCGGCCTCTTGTGCGGGTGTTGAGCCTGTACCGACGTTTCTTTTAACTCTTCTGCTCTGCAAAATATGCACTGCTTCAGTTAACACGCCTCTCTTGCAAGCATCATGATTAAACTCTAATGTGTATTGTTCAAATTTAAAAAAACAACTATTTCTGTGTTTGTAATGTTTGCTACTTCAGTAATTTAAAAAAAAATTCCACATGTATATTTTCAATAACAACGCATTAAGAGTACTATGTTGCAGCAATCCCCCCCTGAATAAATCGTTCGCATTTTCTGCTCACTGTTTACTGCGACTTACTTTTTATCTTTTCGTCCCGCTTCAGCTTCAACTTTGGCATTGAGGCAACAGCCAGTGGTTCAAAGCATAATGGTCCTCAATGGGATTCTATCATTTTATGCACAAGTTTTACGAGGAGGAATTAAAGCCCTCTTGGTAGAGGCTTCCTTCTGACCTTTATGCCATGGAGAAAGCTTTACTGTACCGTCGATTTCATCTTGGTTTTACTATGTATTATTGTTATTAAGAAGCGTGTAGTGGTAGTCGGTATACAGACCGAGTTCCTTTTAGCGCATCAGCTGATCAACTTGTCTGAGAAACTACGCTCGCTTTGGGTGTGTCCGACATTTCTCAGGCGGTAACTGACACCTTCAACGTGTTGAGGGTTCAGTCTTCCGTTAGTGCTCTGCTACAGTACTGGTGATAATCAAAATGCATGCGTTAACTAGGTACTCTTTTCGTCTCATTTATATATAAATGCACATTTTATGTTTCAAAAATTGTTAGAGATGCCAGTACATACAATTATGAGTGAAGAGGTAACTATTTATCAGGAAACGTTTATTCTATCGATTCTCTGATCGTTAAATATCTACGAAGGATCATTTCAAAGTTATGGGTACGATAACTCAATTTCAGGTATAGGTCCAAAAATTCTAAAATTATCACCAGCTTGGTCGACTGGTGAGCGAATCTGCTTTCGAGGGGGAAGACCCGGGTTCGAATCCTGCTGCCGACATGGTTGACGCGGCTAGAAATACGGCATGGGACTTGGGTAAACAACCGAATAATTATCGAAGTAATTATCCGACCCAAGAATGGGCCAGAAGGTTCGTTCCTATAGCCTCATTCTATTCTATTCTATTCTATTCT